>JAJONR010011817.1:0-17219 GCA_029582245.1 Solanum etuberosum | reverse complement strand
CCCCCCCCCCCCCCCCCCCCCCCCCCCCCCCCCCCCCCCCCCCCCCCCCCCCCCCCCCCCCCCCCCCCCCCCCCCTGTTAGGCTCAAATGATGATTTAAGCAGAATCTCAACCTTGTATTGGGTTAATGGGTTGAAAGTTAAAATTAATTAAATTATGGGAGCGGCCACTTAAAGATAAGTTGTATATCATTGTTGTTACATAGTCAGACATTATCACCAGTTGTCAGCTAGAACACTGCATGGATGACATGCATACCTTAGATACTTTCTGGTTCTTTCTAGAACCTTTGTTTTGCCCAATGAGAGCTGCTGCCATCACTAAAGAACTAATTTCTCTCATGATGCTGGACTAATGTCATGTTGCTCAAAAGAGATCATAAATGAAAACTGAATATTTGATCTAACTAAAAGTCAAAATAAGGCAACAATTTAAAAACCACTAAATTGTTTAGAAAACTAAATTTCTCTTTAGCCTCATAGCCTGAAATGTGATCATTTATAGATATTTGCAATAAATCCAATACAGAAAGTCATCCAATTTTCATATGCTACTGCAGGACATACCTGATATTGTTGGTGACAAGATCTTTGGAATTCAATCTTTTACTGTCCGCTTGGGTCAAGAGAGGGTAAGTATCAAAGTCTGACTATTGACTTGAGGCATTTGCTCACTCTATTCTATTGTCTTTTATACTTGACTATACTTGTTCACTTTTGGCAGGTCTTTTGGATTTGTATTGGACTACTTGAAATGGCTTATCTTGTTGCCATCGTAGTGGGTGCAGCATCTTCCAACACCTGGAGCAAATATTTTACTGTAAACCACCTTGAACTCTTATAATTGTTTCATAGAGAGATTGTTAATTATCAAAAAAAAAAAAAAACGAGAGTAAATAAAGAGATTGCTAAAGACGAGCTGTCACTGAAACAGTAATGAATAGATATTGTTTAAAGACATCGTTTTTTTCCCTTGGAAACAACCTCTCCATCTCCAAGAAGTAGGGGTAAGGTCTGTTTACACTCTACCCTCAGACTCCACGTGTGGGGGGATTACACTGGGTATGTTGTTATTGTTGTTGGATCTCTGCCCTGCATGGTAGTATTTCTTCCAACTTTTGAGGCTTATGTAACACGAGTCCATAGAAAAGAGTAAACACAGCCAAATTAGAAGTCCGCTTGCTCATATATCTGCATTGTTATTTCAATATCAAGGATTTTCAGCTTTTGTGTTTTTAACTTTCAGACAAAGCAAGGGAAGAATGAATGTAATATTAGTTTAGTTGAAAAGCAAAATATCTCTCATCCTTAGCACATAAATCATTTATCTGTGGTGGCTGAAGTCTGTTACCTCATTTTTACTTGAAAAACAAAACATGGGACATGCGTGGCAAATAATGACATCATTGCCAGATCCTCCCAACAGAAATATAGCCAAATTTCTTCCCTTCTGTTATAAAATCATCACCACCAATCTCTGTCGCCTTTACCAATATCCTGTAGTGGGCATCTCCCCTTTTTGTTCTCCATCTTACTGGAGTTGTGTGTTGTAAATTAAAGAAGCAGTCTGGACTTTATTATCAAGGAGAATTATAAAAGGTAAACCTAGTCTTTTCTCTGTCATTGCTTTTCCTTCCATTTCTCCCTACAGGCTTTTATCGTATCTTGATTCCACTTTGTATCCTACTTTCCTTGTTTGTTCTTAGCTCTGAGTCTTAACATCTTCCAGAAGTTGTGGCCTCAATGAGGCAGTGAATTGGGGCGTCAGTTCATTTATCCTGTTTTTTTCTGAGATATCAGGCTACAAGTTTTTACCAAAAATAAGTTAATCAAAATAGGAAAAATTACCAAGTGTTTCCAAGATATTGTTACTGACGCAACAGTGAGTAACCTGTGTATGATCATATTGTAATAGGTTAGTCTTTGTTCAACATTTGAGCTTCCAAATGACCTGCACTGACATGTGTACTTATTTTTGCATTTGTCAGATTCTGGGTCATGCTGCTTTGGCTCTCTTACTTTGGACTCGAGCCAAATCAGTTGACTTCAGTAGAAAAGCAGCAATAACATCCTTTTACATGTTCATATGGAAGGTAAGATCTCTCCCAGCATTCTGGAAAATGTAACAAAGTCATGGAAAATGCATGTTAGCTCGAAACTGTGGTATATTCAGCATGTAAAGCAAGACAATAAAATCTTTTCTAGCTTTATTGTTGCATATGCCATATATTTGGCTTTAAAACTACTTTACCTTTGATTTCCCTGCACTTGCTCGAGTATAATGGAAGTACAAAATGCTAATCTCTCATTCATACATGGTTATACTCATCTGACAAGTACAAATTTTGTTTGCACTTATTTAGTCTCTTAACTAACTTGGTGTTCAGCATGACCTTTATCTGAAGATCCTATGGTTGAACTTCATATTTTTTTTTCATTTTTGATATAATAACTATGTTCTTGTTAAATATGTTATCTTAAATTGTAACTCTATATTATGTCATGCTGAGCTTTATTATATGCTGTAAATCGAAAATGATTTGGGTTTAATAACAAGCATCGTTAGGGCTTTCATCTGACATAATACCCGCACTTGTTCTTTGGACTAACGTTAGGGCAAGTAGATTAAAATCATAGAGCAACATGATGTCGAGAGAATTTTAAGCATTAGGTATTGACCAGCCTTAGTTCTCAAATCTCAAGAACAAGCCTAGGTAATAAAGTTCTCTCCCAAGACTTGACTTAGATTTGCCTCTGCAGCAAATGTTGCTTTTATACTTGCACAAAAGTAGAGTAATATATATAGAAGCCGAAGGGGTGAAACTCGCAATGTATAGTGTCAAAGTAATCATCGTCATGCATACAGAGAACGACACATACTGTAGCATCAATAGTGCATATTTTGCACTGCAACTGTGAAGAATACTTTGGCAATATCACTGCAAGGTTAAGCTTGAATCTGTTGTTAGAGTTTTGTACAACATGCACCTTTAATTAGCTTGAACCTTTGCTTATTCAGTTCATCTTTTTAGGACTCGTTCCGATCCCCATTTAACTTTTTCATTATTGTTGCGGGCAGCTTTTCTATGCAGAGTATTTGCTCATACCTCTAGTGAGGTGAATGAATGTACAAGCCTCTCACCTTTCACTGGAACTGGTAAAATTATTTGATTTTGGAAGTTATTCCAATTCTGGTAAATGTAATTTTGGGTATTGAAATTGCACCTAATTGTGTTGCATTTTCATAATCAGATTAACTGTTTATGATTATGCAGATTCTGTTTGATTTTTAGTTAAAAATACTCCCTAACTTTTGTCTAATAGCTAGCTTTACCTTCGTTATACTATCTGGCCATTTATATTCCGTTGTTACTTAACTTACCACCTATACCCCTCGATTGAATGGTTTCCCCAAATTGACCAAAATCATCGTTTTCCCTTGAATTTAACAATTTATCTGGATAACATATGCGTAGGCTGATGGAATTAAAAACTTTTGATCCAACTTAGTGAAATAATTAAAAAAAAAACGAATGCATGGCCAAGGGAGTTCCTAATATTAGGATCAAAAGCAATATTCCTATTTTTTCCAAAAATATCATACCATATCTAGAATGGTTTGCTTGCATTTTCAACTATTGAAAGTGCTTAAAGCTACTCCTTTGTGGACATTTTTTTTAGTCTGTACCGAAAAGAATGTTACTTTTCTATAATTAAAATAAGTTTGGCATATTTAAGTGAACGTCCCAATTCAAGTGAGTTGAGATCAGCTTAATGCTTGTCCATTATGAGTCTCATTTATTCTGTGTGTTGAGGCGGCAAAAAATTATGTGAAAATGTTAGTTTTAGATTATATTACACTTTTTTTTTTAAAGGAAAACTCACGCATGGCAAAGGGAGATCACGCGGGTGTGTTTGGTACGATGGAAAATGTTTTCCTAGAAAATGTTTTTTTGGAAAATAAGTTGAAGCAAATTGGGTTATGATCCGATCTTCAACCCAGTTTAACTTGGGTTAGTTTTAAATAAAATAATTAATTTGCAATAAATATAGTCATGTTTTTGTTTACATAAAAAATAGTAAAAGATCACAGGAAATGTATACAGACTATACAATATAGTTTGTCAAAAGTCATAGAAAGTATACACTCACTATACAATACAACTTACCTATATATCAGTTATACACTGACTAAACATTATGATACACTTAAAAAGGTGAATATAGCTTCACTATAGATGAAGTATACACTGACGAATTCAATCTTGATCAACTTAAAATCATCTCTAAATAGTCCCAAAATTTAGATATGAAATCCTCTTGATGTTTTGATTCTCTCGACATATAATTACGCTCGAAATGATTCATGTTTTGTACGTTGAATTTTTTAAAGAAGGAGGAGGAGGAGCAACCGTTAATGGCGAAATTGAAAGGAAAAAGAAGAAGCAAAGTACTCTCTCCGTTCACTTTTACTTGTTATTTATTCCTAAAATAGATTTTCATTTTTATTTGTCACTTTTGAGATATCAAGAAAAGATAATTATTTGTTTCTATGTTTACCCTTAGCATTAAATATCTATTCTCCAAGTCATTTTCCAAGACCTAATGCTAAACATCATTTAATATATATAGTTTGGTAAAATACATATATCAATAATTATTTTCTTAATGAGTGTGCCAAATCAAATAATGACAAGTAAAAATGAACGGAGGGAGTAGTCATTAATGACGAAATTAAAAGGAAGAAGAACAATTCGGCTAATTTTGGCAATTTTGAAAGTTGGGCCAACTTTTGTGTAAGGCAAAAGACCGAGTGGCTTTTTTTTGCATAACTAAATCCTTTTAACTTAGGGAAAATTATGTAATTACATGACTTAAGATAACATAATCCCTAAAAATCCTTATTATTTGAATTAATTACAAAAATTATTTTTTTCCTTCTCTCTGTTAACATTTGAATACATTACTCCACCTCTATCAGATATATTATAACTTTGTTTGTGTATAATCTATCTTGTACAAATATTATTATTGATATATAACACAATTATTTCAAATCTAAATCAGTATGAATCTGAGTTATAGTCATGTATCTGATACATAACGTATGTATCATTTGCTATATATCAGGCAAAGGAACAATGTATCCGTGAGTTCTTAAAAACCCGAGATTATTATAATATAGAAAACTTTCCGAATAGAACGTAATTAACACCCAGATTGTTGGAATTTCTGTACTTTATACTTTAGCTTAACACGTTTAAGCCCAAGTAAGTTTTGTGCAAGTTGAGTTATGATTGGACTTCTAGTCCATTTCAGCCTAATTTGTGTCGATTCAAGTATTAATTCAATTTATTATGACATATCTCAACCTAATTTGCTCATTTATTGTGACACGTTATTTTCTTATATATGCCTAATTTATTTACTGCATTGATTTTGTAAGAAAACTACTAATCTACTATACATAATAAACAAAAAGATACCGCTATGTTTTGTAATACTGAATCCTATTTTATATCTAATATAAAAAAAAAAATCTGTTTATAGAATTTACAAGTCTCTCTCTTTTAAATACATGCTTTATTTTCAAATTTGTGAGCCAAGTCAAATGATTGTCAAGATGCCACTTAACTTATTCCATTGTAAATTTGAGTCAATTTAAATCACATAAAAATTCAAAATAGTTTTATTTCCCCCTTTAAATGAAGTAAACCATTTTATTTTATTTTCTAAAATGTAGATAAACTATGTTTCTTCTTTACTTTATTTATTAATATAAAGAAATTGCTCTCATGTTGTCACTATTGTGCAATTTTTTTCTTTATGAAATGTTGGTAGCATAGAAAAATCTTACATTCACATATTTGGCCCCAATGAGTTGTCATAGGAAGATCTTAGCAAATTGCCCCTCTTGTTTGAAGTACTTTTCATCAACTAAACTAGAATAATAATATTGATTCTTTCTTGCATTGAATTCACACTTTTTTTTTGTTGCCCAAACAACTTCATTGGGTCATTTGTCCCATGACCAGGCATAGCCAAATATATATTAATCATTTTCATCATCTACATACTCCTTTCGTTTAAAAAGGAATGATTTACTCCCTTTGTTTTAAAAAAAATCATCTGTTTTTCTTTTCAGTCTGTTTAAAAAAGAATGACCTCTTCCTTTTGTCAGACAATACTTTAAATTCAGCTTTCCACGTGACATGTTTAAGACCACAAGATTAAAAAACGTTTTGATACATTTAACATAACTTTAATTTAAGACCACAAGATTGATTTTTTTTGTTTATTTACTTAAACTCTATGGTAAGTTAAACTAAGTTATTCCTTTTAAAACAGAGGGAGTAGTTTTTTTCTCTCTTTTCCTCAATGTTCATTATCTGCTTTGAAATCGTGTAATTTTTTTTTATTTTAGAGGTAAATAATCTTTATCAAAAGCAATTTTATTTCAGAATTTGAACCTAAAACTTTATATTAAAAATGAAAAATACTTACGATCCCACCACAAACCTTACGACAGTATCTACATATTTGGTCAACATGTCCCCTTTCCTACCCCTCAAACCAATAATAATAATAAGAAGAAAAAGTAAAACTACTTTATTAGTTTTCCCTTTAAATTCCATTACTAATAACCATTTTCATATTTAGAAACGATGTTTTTTTTGGGGTTAAGGAGGGAAAATTAGTGGATTATTACTTGTGACATAGGAGTAGCAAATACCAAAAAAAAAAAAAAAAAAAACTTAATAATTCGAGGAACTTTATAATTAATAATTATTTTCTAAAAGAACTACCAGGACAATTTTTTTTAAAAATATTTTTTTCAATGAGAAGCAAATAAAGCAATAGTTTTAGTCAAGCTGCATATATTTGATTTTATAAAATCAACGCAAGGAAAAAAGCAAATGTTTTGTTTTTTTGACAATTAGAAATGATTGACTCATTTTTTTTTCTAGGAAAAGGTGTGTACATATTACTTAAACCAAACAAATAGTCTGAAAGTTGTTGAGATTTTCCTTTTCCAATACTCATCTCTTTATTAAGCTTCTCAAGTTGACTTCAATTTATATATTTATTTTTGTCATGTTCTAGTTTTACCAATTACAACAATTCTATATATATAAATCATATCTACATTAACTATTGACCATGGTGATTTTTTCAAAAAGATTTTAAGTGGGGAGATAATGAATCTATGATTTTCACACTTGCAAAATTAAAATAGAAACATGAAAAAAAGAAGATTACTTTTCCTTTTGAGGATATAATTTGCAAAATTAAAGAAAAACTACAAACATATTTCAATACCATATATACTATTATTATCTATATTTTCAAAATATTGTGTATCTTACCACTAATTAAGAGTTTCCTACCATGTATCAAAGAAAATACACTTAGACACGTGTATTTTTGTTACCAGATACACAAAAATAGGGAGAGAGGTGCGGGAGATTCGTATGTATTCCAGATTAAGCGAATCACACTAGATACATACAGATACATGTATCTAGTGTGATTCGTATGTATTCCAGATACATGAGAGGATGGCGAGCGAGATTTGTTATGTATCCCGAATACATCTGAATCCACTTGGATACAATGTATCTAGAACAAATTACACCTAATTTTGACCTCATCTATTTGAGATACATGAATCTGGAGGCACCAAAATCTGGTAAGATACATAATATTGTAAACTAGAGTATATCGAAATAATTAACTCCTAAACTAGTGAGACTTATGTAAGTTCATAATAAAAGTCCCCTCCTTTTTTCTTCCTCTATTTTTAATGTTTTGAGGTGAGGTAGGGCCATGGATATTGTTTTATTTTTCTTTAACAATATTTTTCTGTCATTAGATAGTGATTTATTATATTGATTGGGTCAATATTGGGCCAGAAGAAGAAATAAAGGGCAAAAAAGAATAAATTCATGTGTAGGACCAATATTTTGTTTCTATTAAGTCTTCCGCTTTTGTTTTTATCTCTTTATTAAATAAAATATTGATGATGTTGAAGGGGCAAAGTACAATAGACCTAACTAATCTTGTACTACTAGTAAACTTTTCTAATGGAACATCTTTACTTGACCACAAAAAAATAAAAATATATTATTATTTATTATTTATAAAGTACAAAAAGCAAAAGTCACGAGGCATTTCATTGCTGGAAAATGCTAAATCAAATAAAATTATTAACTACAATTTCATAATATATGACTGGAGATTCCCATGACACTATTTTTTTGGTTAATGGAAAATTTTAAATAACTAAGTGAGCAAATATGTCCAACAAGGACATTGGAATTATAGAGCCACACTCTTATCATGGATAATTAAGCTATACAAAAACCTGATTACGAGTTAAAAGTCATAAGTTAGAAATTTTAAATGTTGTAGAAGTGGTTATATTTATGCTTTTCAACTTTAGATGCGGATAACTAGACACATAAATTATTATAAAATTGAACAATTAAAAACACACGTCCTACACGATATAATGCAAATCAGTTATCATGTAGGACAAGTGTATCTCACACGAATTGTCATGTAGGATACGTATATCTACTTGTTCAGTTTTATGCAAATTTAAGTGTCTATATAAAAAATTGGACATAAATACCAATTGAAATTAAATTAAAAGACAAATTTATATATTATGCTTATAAATAAAAGCATTATAACAATGATATTGATAACTGCAGAAACAATAACAATAATTTTAGTAACGTAGAAATCAAGAATTTATAAAAAAACAAATGAAAAACTTATATAAATATATAATGAAAATTATCTAGGTACGTGTCCAACATCATTTATATTTTTTCAAAAATAGCCTATAAACATTGAGGTTAGTGGTTGAAGATATTGTGTATACCTTTTGGAGCTAGCCTAAAGATAAAAGACATATGCATCAATTTCATAGTGCTATACTTACATCTATTATATAATTTTGCTTTTTGATTATAACAAAAGGAAAAGATTAAATTGTATTTGATTTTGATTGTATAATTGAATACTTCTAATGATAATTGATAAAGAATAGACTTAGTTCCTTGCCTACATACTATTATAAATAACTACTGAAATATTAGTTAAGAGTCTAGTTGCTCATAAAATAAGAAAGAGAGACAATATTCATGTAGGAAATCTCCATTCCAAGCTAATTTGATTAACAAAGACTGAATTTCAAACTTAAATAAACACAAATATGATATTTCTTCCTCTACAAGCTAAGGAGTTCTTCACTATACTCTCTCAATATTTTTTTCCGCAAAAAGAGATCTCTCATCACTATCCTTAATTGGAAAGATAATGATGGTACATTATTGCACAAACTCTTATACTATTGTTGAAACATTTCAAAGGGATCATTATTTGCTATAATTGCATTTTTACCCGTCAGCTTCCATCTTTAGATTTACGCTGGACCGGTGAAACGCCGATTTAAAATTGTGGAGCGCCAATCGTCTCCTTCAGTTTTCATAGAAGTATTTGTACGGAGACCGGTAAATCACCAATCAATAATTGTACCGCGCCAAATGCAATGCCGGTTCTAAGGAAGCTTTGCTCCGTCCAAGCCGGCATTTAGTCGGAAAGCCTTCTGTTGGTTCCTATGGGATGTCAGTTTCTTCGCCAGTGTGCTTCACTGATTTTTAGCTTTAAATTCATAAAACTTATTTTTTCTAATAAATGTCTGCATCCAAGAGAACTAGGGCCTAAAACCCCTTCAATTAACATTAAAGCATGACAATAATTCATGGATTTGAGTCCAATGAGTAGGTAAAATATCAACTCATCAAACCCCTAAACTTGAACTATTGCTTGTCCTCAAGCAAAACACTCACTAAGCATAGGACTTAAGCTCAGCTATACCCAAAATTGAATTTGCGTAATTACATACTTGACTCAAAATAATCAAAATCAAAAGAATCAAAATAAAAAGACTCTATGGAAGCACATCTCACCATTGGTTCCACCATCATTCGTTAGACAAAGTTTTTTCTTCTTTTCAAATAGAACATTTTGTGCTCACAATTCTTGGACTATTTATCATTCAAATATAATCTCAAAGCGTCTCAAGCCAGTGGCTCAACCTTCACGATTTTCCTAAAGATTCAAATCAATTAAAATCAAGGCATTAAAATTAACATGAAGGGTGCAATATCACTCACATAAGAGAGAATCTCACACGCAATTAAGAATGTCAATTCATGGAATTATAGACCATGCAAATGCACTCGCTCTCACAAATGAATTCAAGTGTATACACATCAACCCATATAGGATTTCCCTGTATGTATATTTCCACTAATATAGATTAACAAGACTCAAATCCCTAAAGACTTACTAGTTAGCTTAGGCTTGGGCAAGAGATAGGGTATCATTTGGTCAAGTGACTAAGATGTCTCCCTAATGCTGCCAATTTTTTTCACATAAGCATACTGCTCACATGTTTGATTTTGTCTTCCACCTTATTTCTCCCTTTTTAAAGAGGTTGACTTATTTTAAGTTTCATTCTTCTTTTAACTTGAGGCATGTGCATACGTTGAGCTATCACCCATATTTTCATTTTTCTTCATTTATGGAATCATTTCAGCATTTTTCAAATTCAATTTTATGGCTCTCTATGCTTTCAACTCAAACCTCTTTATTTCATTGATGTACGAACCTCCAAACTTAGGCTTTTGCCTACATTTAAACACATTCTCTTTTTTCTCTTCCTAACTTAAGCTTTTAGCCTATATCACCACTTATTAGCAACTAGGGAGACATAAGGGTGACAAGATAGAGAGTTACAAATGATCAAGGTATACAACATGGTGGCCAAAAGATTTGGTTTAGGCTCAATGTGGATGATTAAGATCACGATAATGGAAAGAAAATTTAGGATAGAGTGGTTAATAAAAAAAAGCATAGGTTAATCTTTCAAGCTAAGTCAAATCTATAATTTCGCCTTGAAATATATTTTGAGACAAGTTCTAAACAACATGCACATACAATAATCAATCAAATCCTTTCCGCACACGACATTACAATCCAACAAAAATTTCAAGTTAGTCTCAAAATTAATTAAATCGAATGACTTTTGACAAACTAAAACGGGGAGATCCCGCTTGTAAATCATAAGGCCAAATTAAGAAGGGAAAAGGATAAATATACCCCCGAACTATCGTAAATGGTATGCAGATACCCTCTATCATATTTTTGAGACATTGGTGCCCCTGCCGTCCAAAATGTAGAGCATATATACCCTTTATACTAACGGGACATACACGTGTCATAATCTTATCCACCGATCCGACGGATAAGATTGCACCACGTATCCCTTTTTAGTATTCCGTTAGAGCGAAGGGTACATATGCTCTAGTGTTTGGACGGCAGGGGCACCAATGTCCCAAAAGTATGACGGAGGGTATCTGCATTCCATTTACGATAGTTCGGGGGTATATTTGTCCTTTGTCCCAATTAAGAATGTACGATCCATGACAAGAGATTGCTTTTCAATTTACTTTTTTTTTCATTTTTGAAATCATTTTTAAAACAAACTTCCTTTGCCAATAATTTTTTTTGGTGGTCCCTCTTGCAAAAGGTGTGACCAAAACTCGATTTAAAATTAAAACTTGAAATTTTTCCATAAGAAAGTCTCCTCTCAATATGTCATGGGGAACACCAACCTAATTCGACACAAAAAGACTCGAGAACAAAATTTTTAAAAAAAGAAAAATATTTTGCTCATTGGGAAAGAACTGCGACAAAAAGAAAATCCTTAGAGTTTATTAAACTAACTACTATTCAGAAAAATAACTTTAATTTTAGTTCATGAACCATAAATTCATTTAGATAATAAGGCCTTATTAAAAGGCACTAAACACGAATTCTAAGCAGCAAAATCAATAATCATATTTCTAAAAATTACACATATATTATAATTATAACTATTAACATAAATCTCACTCAAAACTTCAAAATATTAGGCCTAAAAATGACCTCATAATATCCAATATGTCTGATGAGGGTCTAACAAAAAGAAAACCACTGACCCACCAAGGACCTCAAAATACCCAATATGCCCGATAAGGGCTTAAAAACACATTGATTAAAAATTCATAAAATACCTCCAAACTTGAACTAGCATTGTCCCCAATGCTTTTACGAACTCTGACCGATAGAAAGCATGAGAACTTATCAAAATTTTCCTTATGAGCTTGGGCATCTTGTACAACTTGGTATGAAGCGTAAAATTCTAAATTAACTTCTGGATAGTAGATTTCTGATAGTTCGATCAATGGGAGCCACATCCGATTAGTTAGTTATTGTGCCATTACCAGGACAACCTCAACCAAACAATAAAAACTCAGGGTCTTCTCAGGTGTGAATGACTTGTCTTCCTTTATTAGGTCGTAGTACTCCTTCATTCCTACCACGCTGAACTGGACCAAGGCTTCTTCGTGGGGGTTATTGTGTGCCCCTATTTTGTGAAGAAGAAGCTTTCCTTGCGAGCTTCCGAGTTACATACTTTTGCCGAGTCATTTTCTGAAAAATAGAAGTGAGTCATATATAGCATGTAGATATTTTTTATGTATAATTTTCAATTTTTATGAACAAAACTAAGCTAAAAAAAAGTTACAAATGGAAAATATTAAGAGTGGAAAAAGTATTATGCAATTAAGTTCAAAGTGAGGCTGGCGTTTGACCGGCGGCTCGCAGATGCGAGATTATAAACCGCTAGTTCAAGCGTCACCTTCAGTCAGAAAATTGACAACCATTTAGGCAGATCGGCATTACACAAGTGTTTCACCAATAGAAACCTGTGGTTCGCAAGTGAAATACTAGTCCATTCAGAAATAGCGAAGTTCATCACCAGACCATCGTTGCACCTGTGAAATGCAGGGAAACCATTGTGAAGCACAAATGCTTCACAGTCGGTGACAAGACCAAAATTGATCCAAATTCAAATCAATAATTCATAATTCAATTCCAATGGGTACTCATACTTTCCCAAAGAATTCACAAGGCATTCATATCAAGCTTTTTGACAATTCCTCTTAAGAAGAAAATTAATCCGTCTATCATTGAGAATCATCAAGCACACAAACAGGAAATTTCACCAAATTAAGAACTCTCATTCGCAATTCCATCCTCACCACAAGATTAAAAACACTCAAATCATATCACAAACATAAAGTAATGCTACTCATTCAAAAATTTCATCCCAAAAATCAAATATTCATATAATGAAAAATTTACCCTTAGGAATGACGTTACTCATTAAATCATAGAGAAATTTTATGCATTACGTAAACACAATGGGTTACTCAAACTTCACCCCTCAACTCAGATTTTAAGCAAACTAAGGCAATAGTATAATTGCTAAACATCATTTTCAAGCATGTTTACTTAAAATCTAGCAATTTTAAGCACTAAAATCCCTTTTCAAAACACAAATTTTAAGTTCAAGCAAGTGGGTTTTGAAGTAAAACTTGACTAAAGCATGAAATCCTTACCACATTATCATATTGTGAAGCTTAAAATAATGAAAATAGAGTAATATACAAGATTTGTTGATCGTGAAGAAGAAAAAGTAAGAACTTTAATGGTGGGTCTTCGACTTTGAACTCAAGAACTCACTCAAGAAGAAAAAATTCTGAATTTTTCAGAGAGGTTTACTGATTTGGGGGAAAGAATGATGGAGTTTATATAGAGAAAAAAAAGACTTATAGGGGAGGTTTGGGAGTTGGTGATGAAGGGTTCAAGAAGGTGCATGAGTGTGAGAATTGAGGTTGAAAAGAAATGTATAAGAAAAGAGGTGAAGGGTTTTATGATTTTTGGATTTTGGGGAAAAATGATCAAAATCAGGTCCTTTGAGTTTTTTAAGAGTCAAAATTAAAAATTCTTTACTTGACTTTCGTGTGATAGGCGACACACCAATCACAATCAACACGATGCTACTCGCAGCACATACCTTGTGAATCGGTGACAGTGTACTAGATCAGACCGATGCTTTGACTGGCGTTATACAATACTCAATCGACGGTTCACTGGTCAAACATGAATTCCAAAGAGTGTTCTCAGTTACTTGATGGGAACCTGCATTTAATTGGCGATGTAGAATATGCAATCAGTGTTTCGCCTGTCTAATGTCGATGACCTATATGCTCAATTTTTCATCACCTTCGCTTAGTATCTTGTTGCACTTCCAAAAACACACTAAAAACAAGAACAAGTAAAGTAAAAAGAAATAAAGAAAAACACTTGGATTGCCTCCCAAAAAGTGCTTGATTTAACGTTGCGTCATGACACGGGTATCTCACGCTCACCCAATATCGGGTGAGAATTCTCTTTCTTGTAAATATTTTACCAGCTCATTCACGGGGTCCTTCCCAGATACTACCCTGCTCTCATCAGGTGGATTTTTTGTCATGTCCATCTTGAACTTTACCGATTCATCACCAACTCTAAATTGGAGTTCTCCAACCTCCACATCAACAATAGTTGGAGTGATACACAACACTCTCATAGCCTTTGATTTGTTCCACCATTTGTTCCTTCTAACACTTTCTTCGATCAATGTTTTACCTTACTAAATGAATGATCCATTAGAAATGCTCCTGCCAATATATTGGCGATCTTCTTATTTTGGGGGTTCAAAGATCTAAAGAAATATTGTAGCAAGAAATCCTTAGATAACTCGTGCCTTAGACACATTGCTATATTTTGCTTGAATCTCACCCAAACTTCATAGAGAGGTTCTTTCAGGTTTTGCCGAAAGCTTGCAATTTCAGCTTGCATGTTTATAATGAGGGGAATCAGGAAATATCTTTCAATAAAAACCTTCTCCAACTCTTTCCAAGTTGTAATCGACCCTTAGAGAAAATCCGCAAGCCATGTCATGGCTTTATAGGTTAGTAAAAAGGGAAACAACCTTAGCCGAATACACTTTTGGATGATGTTCATCATCTTAAAAGGGAGAAATAACCACAAATTTTCTCAAATATAGGTTTGAATTTTCTATCGCTTTGCCTTCGAATATTCCCTTTATTTATAGCAAATAAAGCATTAGACTTGTCACTTGAAATACGACATCCCCTATATCTGGTGGTAGACGAATTGCTCCAGCTACACCCAATTTCATGGTGCTTCCTTAGCGGCAAATTCATTTGCAAAGCTCAAACCATCAACACTTTTGTCGTCACCCGCTTTGTCCATATTGTACTAGTTTGGCAAACAATAACACAAAATAAAAATTAACAAGAACACAAAATGAACACAAGTTCGAATCTTGAAATCAACAAAAAAATAATTGTTAATCAATCTCCGGCAACGATGATATTTTTGATAAACGCTCAACTATTTCCAATTTTTAGGGAATAGACGATCATATACCAAATAATTACCCAACTTATGAGGTTAGGGTTGAAACACAAGAACTGCAAGATGGGATTTCTTCAATTGATTTCACAATTTGAAATGAACTAGCAAATTTAATTCTTAACAAGCATATATCAATATAAATGGAGTTTTTTTGCGAACAACTAAGATATGTAAATATTTAAGGAATAAAAATAGGAAATCCACACAAATAAGGTCTACTGAGTTTGAAAAGGGCTAGGAGTGTGTGCATAATGATTGAGGTTTCAAATCCAATAGGGAATGTGTAACACCTCGCTATTCAAAAAAATTATAATTAGAAAGAAACTGTTTTTGGAAATAATCAAATTTGGAAAGTTTGACAAAGTTAAGCTAAGTATGAGTTTTGGATCCACTTCAAACAACCATAACTCCTATCACAGGATGAGTTAGGTGGGCTACAAGATACCGTAGGAAATATATTTGAATTATCTTTCCAACGCCACCGAGTTTGCTCATTTTCAAGTTCGTATGAGGGAGATATGCCCATTTGAAGTCGGGCTGTCTAGATAAGAAAAGTCAAAATTGAATTTTAGGAGGGTATTATGGTCTTTTCATTACCCAATTAATTAATTTCGTTTTTTGGTAATTAAGTTGGGGTCTAAACTGAATTGGTTCAGTTTATGCTTCATAAAATAAAGTTAGGGTTTTGAGAGAAGAGAAAAGAAGAGGAGAAAAGAGGATAATAAGCTAGGAATCGTCGCGTTATTGAAGATTAGCTTGTGGATTTCGCCAAGGGTTGATCCCTACGAGGTATGTGAGATCATATAGCTTTCGGTTCGTTCACCCACGCGCCAATCATGATTTAATTCAGCGAAAGTATGTTCTTGAAAGTATAGAAATTGAGTTCTTGATGGATTTTGTTGAAGTTTCTATTGGGTTCTTGATTGTTGAAGTTGTTGAGGAGTTCTTGATTTAAATTCATGAAATTAGATGTCGTTTTGATTAGATTCTTGCATATATTGGTTATGTAGTCGAATCTAAGTTTTTGGGGAAGGAACCGATAGAATCTTGAAGGTTTACAGTTGAAAAACGACCAAGGAAATTCATCAAAATTCTGGGGAAAAAGGGGTGGGGCGCCACACCACTCAGAGCACCCCAAACAAGTGTCTGAAGTTTGGGCTCTGGGACGCCGCGCCACTCAGAGTGCCCGAACCCAACTTCTAAAGTTTTGAGTCTGGCGCCCGGTGCCACTCAGAGCGCCAGGGACGCCAGGTCTTCTATCCTTTCCCACTTTTTTCCGTTTGAGTTCCCTTGAAACATGCCTATATTTTCTAGTTGATTTCTACACTCTAAGGTACGTCTAAACATCATGAAATCATCCATAACATGAGATAATGAGCCTTGAATCCATAATTCAATTCAAGAAAAGTTAAGAGTCAAGTTAAGAGAAGTTCTTAGAGTCTTTCAAAAGTCTTTTACAAATGTTTTAACTTTGTTTTAAGACTTGAGTTTTGAGTTGAGTAAAGAGTAAAGATTGAAGTTCATTTCTTCAATAGAATATATCAGGACTATATATTCCCAAAGAGTAAATGTTTTCACATTTAAACAAGAAAGGAAACACCGATTTCCAACAGAGCCATTGAGCTAGTTTTTCAGTCAAGAGTAAATGCTTTCACAATAAAGCAAGAGAGGAAACTTTAATTTCCAAGAGAGCCTTTGAGCTAAGTTTTTGAGCAATTATCTCAAACCACAGAAATAAGTTATGTTTTTAAACATATGAGCTAGTATATTTTGGGAGTAGTATTGAGCACCGATATGGGGGAGAGTTCAGACAACTCACAACCCCCATAAACCA
>JAJONR010011816.1:0-16797 GCA_029582245.1 Solanum etuberosum | reverse complement strand
TTAGAACCGAAGTCGAGTTCTTTAAATGGTTTGAATGCTCTGGACAACTGGATAACCAAAAGGAGTCCCTTAATGTCCTCGTCAACAGATGGTATACCCAAAACCAAGTTGTTGAATCTACCATCCCTCCTCTAGAAGGAATCAGTATATTTATAATTGAGAAAGAATATAAGGGAACTAAGTATAATGTAACAATTTTGCATTGAAAGAGAGAAACCTTGATTTCTAAAAGAGTTTATGAGTCTAGAGATATTTCAAAGCATTATCTATTTTAATAGGATCTTTTGAGTAATTACCTCAAATTAAGAAAGAGAGTGTTTTAAACATTGAGAATGAGTATATATTTATTGGGAGTAGTATTGAGCACTGATATGGGGATGAGTTCAGACAACTCAAAATCCTCATAAACCATGTACGCCAACATGGGTAAATGATCATAATTTTTAGATGAATCCTTAGTGCCTTCGGGCAGAGCTTAGTGGATCGACTTAGTTGAGGTGTTATATATCCTGGCAAGGTGTAGGACAGTTATGGCAGCATGGGCGAGAAGTTGTATCATCACATAGCTTATAGTGGTGGTTATTGGTTAGAGAATCTCTCAAATAAGAGTAAAGAGTAAATTAATGTATTTTTATACACATCTTTGAGTTAGTATCTTTTATTTATGAAGCTTTAAACATTTTATCTTTTGTTATTGGTTTGTATTGAGTTGAGGTGAGTATTTCTTCCAGCCTTGTCAATTTTGTTGTCTATTGCTTTCAGTTCCCCTTGCATGCTCGTACATTTCATGTACTGACGTCATTCGACCTGCATCTTATTATGATGCAGATACAGGTGTTTGGGGTCATCAGCAGGCGCTTCGTAGATACCATTTGCACTCTCGCTAGCTTTGGTGAGCGTCCTTGCTTTCTGGAGGGCTTCACATTTTATTTTTCTGTTTTCGTTAAGTTGTTGTGGGTTTTGTCCCAACATCTATTCTAGTATTAGAAGCTTCATAGATAGTGATGTTGAGGATTCTCTCATTATTTCCCCTTCTTGTTGAGATATTATGAGATCTTGAGACAATTGATTGTAACCTAATAAGTATTCCCAGATGTTCATTTGAGTTAAGTTTTGATTTAGACTTTAAAGTTTATTTATGCATTTTAAGTTACTATTTTGCTTGAGTAAGTGTTCTGCTAAGTAGTCAGTCAGGGCAAGGGTTCGCTTGGGGACCAGCGAATGGTTCTTGAATGTCGGTAACGTCCAGGGTGTAGGCTCGGGGTATGACACAAAATAACCCTAGATCTTTGTTCCCTAGTGTTTTTAGAGTCTATGTTCAAAATTTCAAATGATTTGAAGTTTTTGAGAAAATTCTAACATTAAAGATACGTGTCTATTCAGTCTTAGGGCATTGCCACATTACAATTAATTGGTAACTGTCTAAAATTCCCTTTATACAATTTTAAAGACAAAAAACAGCTAAGTTGATACCACTTTTCCTACTCACACTTCTGTCAATAAAATTCAAATTGAGGATATTTTAGTCTTCCACCAATATTTTTTTATGCTACGTGTCCTTTGGATTAAATATCAATGCCAACGCAACAATGATCTTTTTGTCTCTCTATCTGACCCTCTCTTTCTTCTTCGATAACATTCTTTTTCTTTAACTCAAACTAAAATTTAGATACAAATTTGTTTCTACTTAGTGTATGGTTTCAACTCTCAGTTCTGGTAAGTTTTTACTTTCGTTTAACATTTGATTATTATAAGTATTTGCTGGTAATTTATTTGAGAATTTCTGGAACCGCTTTCTCAAATAATAGCATGAACCTTACTAGGAAAGGGGGAAGATCAGTGATATATAATAGTTAGTTCACCAGAGCGTGTTTTCATCTCTCGACGACATCACACCTGTATAGTTTTTGTCCAATGTTATCTATTTCGGTCATTTTTAATTTTTTATCAACAATAAATAAAAATTAAATTCTGGCACATCATCTTAAGTCTCCAGAGATGGAATCAATAATTTTCTTTAAAAAAGAAAAAAAACAATGTTTGTGATAAATATTTTTAAATTTTTTTTTAAAGAAAAGTAGTAGTTATTTTTATCAATTTGATTGATATGTGGACCATCAATTCACGTGATATTAGCTTAATTTTCTTACAGGGAAGGTTTTCCAAGGTAGTAATACCTCCGGAAAATTAAATTATGATCCTGAAAATGAGCATTTTTTAATATATTTTTTTTTTATCATTTTATATTATAGATCCAATTGTCATTTCTAAGATGGAATTTCATATAGAGATAAGCCCTCGAACCAATCATTTATCTCGAGCCATATGAGGAGAAAACTTCCTATATTTTTATGGGCGTAGTAATCTTTATTATAAACATATTCGGGGTGGGTGGATGGGTGCAGGGCGGACGATTTTAAAGTGGACTCCCCACTCATTAGATAGAGAAGATCACAAAATAAATAGTTATTTGATTTCAATTCCAAGAGCGGCATAGGATAGCTAGATGATCAAAGATCAAATTAGCATATGCAATTAAAGAGCATCACCACTCTCTTCGTCTTAAATTTTATCAACTACTTCAATTGAAATGTTGCAGGAAAGGAAGGAATAATAATTGAATTTTCACTTAGTTACCACCATTTACTACTTGGGAAAATTTAAGGTCCAAAATCGAAAGTAACTGATGATAAGTATCAAGTACAAATACTACATGTACTAAGTTTTGTTTATTCATACATTATTGTATGAATTTGGGATGATAAAAATATTTTTCATCCATTTCAATTTATTTGTTAGGTTTTGATTTTTTATGGAGTTTAATAAAGTAAAGAATATTTTTATATCTTGTGATCATAAACTAACGATACATAAAAAATAATAATATCAAAATGTCCTTTCATTTTGTGTTGTTAAAGGTGATATGTGAAAAAATTAGAACTAAAAAGTTGTCAAAAAGGAATTAAACATTATCTTTTTAATAGACTAAAAAGGAAAGTAAGACAAACAAATGAAAATGAATTGTAAGGAAGATGAAATTTTCGACTTGCAAGGTGAATAACACTCTGAAAAGAAAGTAAAACTAAAATGAAAAACTGGACTATCTAAAAATTATTCAAATAATTACCACTTGGTCTAATATAGAAAAATACAGGAAAGAAAAAACTACAACCTTTAGGCATGTATACTCTTGACATCAAAGCTTTAAGGTTAGATCTAACCCATTGTTTTCATTATCATCATGAGGCATATGTTGAATAGGAACATCCAACTGATCTATGAAAGGTCTTGTAATGGATTCAGAAGAAATTTCAGTCAGATTTGTATTGGTTGAATTTGAAACCCTGACTTGATTACTTCTTGTTGACATCAACGTTTGTGCCCCACGATTTACATGCAAGCGCCAGAAACTAATGTTAGGTCGAATTGGACGACGATGATATGATGATGGTTCTTGTGACATGTGTCTCTCATTTCTCAGAATTCTTGCATTTTGTGCTAGTATTGCATGTCTTGATTGTGATGTTGAACTCGATCTGTTTGAACCTTCTGCTATGTGCTGCTGTGGTTGTAACCAGCGATGGTATGATGCCGGTTCTTGTGACACATGTCTATCATTTCTCAGAAATCGTGCATTTTGCGTTGGTAGTGCAAGTATTGACAATGGTGTTAAATTCGGTCTGTTTGAACCTTCTGATAGGTGAACTTGTGGTCGTAATTGAATTGGGTGAGATCGAACATGAATCATAAATTCATGATAAGTGAAAATGATTATGTTACATATATGACATTGGAACAATCTAGGGTTGGAACTCGACATTCTAAGAAGAAAAAGAAAAATCAATGTCAAACACATAAATATTCAAAATCAAGCCAAATCTGAGACTTTTTCTAAAAAGAAACTTAGCTTACCTATCTGACTTATCCAATAAAAGAAGGAAGACTCTGAATTATTCACATAAAAAATCGTCAGATGCATTAGTTAAAAAAATTCTCTAAGAAATTTTTCTTAGAATAGAGATCGAATTTACCTGTTTGATCTCTTTAAAAAGCGTCAATGACTTGAATGATGCACGTCAATTCTACAGATTGTGAGAAGAATTTATAGGCCAGTGAGACTCACACTTGCAAGTGGATATGGACGCACTAATGGTAGTTTGACTGGCTAAAGGAATACAATTAAAGTTAAATGATTAATCCAAAAATAAAATCTTAAAAATTAATTAATTTTCTATTTAAGGAATTATTTTTCCCTTTTCAATAAATTTCTAATACAATTTAGTAAAAGTGGTCAAGAAAAATTATATAGAATCTTTTAATAATTATTAGTGGGATAAATAATTTATACAACATTTATTATATTTTCTTCTTTTGTTTTTCAAGCTAATGCTAACTAGTATTGTACCAAAAGTACACTATTTATGTAATTAAATAATTAGACTTTAATTTTGATACCAAAAATGAAATTTAAAATTAATTATTCATAACAATACGAGCAGTCATTTATTTATTCTTCTGTAATTTTTTTTTATAAATCTTGAAGATAAGTTATAAACTATTTCATCTTGAGTTAATTGAATTTACATCTTAGAACTAGATTTAAATATTATAATAGTATTATAGACACTCTTTTATTTTTGGAAAATAATTATTATTGCAATATTATTACGGTCAGTTTTTTATTATTCTTTTGTAAAAAGAAAATTATAAATCTTGGAGATAAGTTAAAAACTATTTTATTTTGACTGAATTGAATATACGTTTTAAAATTAGATTTAAATACTATAATAGTATCATAGTCACTCTTTTAGTTTTGAAAATTAATTATCATAACAATATTACGGTTAGTCTTTAACTTTTTTTCGGTAAAAAAATTTGTAAATCTTCAAGATAACTTATAAACTATTCCATTTTATTAAAATAATTAATACAGATTTGATTAAATACTAGAAGTGCCAGCATTTAGCATGATCATATCAATAAATCATGCCTCTTTAATCAAATATCACTACAAGAAAATATGAAATTAGTTATGGAATTTATCAGCAATCCTCAACTAATTCATTACTGAACTCTACTTAAAAATTGGTACTCACATAATTACAATCTGTTTGTTCATCAGGTTCCACTATTTTTGTTCATTTTGCAACTCCCCGATCAATTTAGTGTGTAATATAGTCATCACAATCGCTCCTTCCATCCCTTCATATGTTCTTTTCTCCGAATATGTATTTAGTTGTCTTAGATAGAAAGCGATCGCTAATTGTGCTTTCTCAATAAAATTTCTTGAACCAGTCAAGGGTCTGACTAAATGATAACTAAACATTCTTTAGATTTTTGTTGTTAAAAGCCCCTATAATTGTTTATACTAAACTACTAATTTTGATTGCTCTCTTTCAGGCTTTCGTCCATGTTCTCAAGTGTGTTCAACTTCCTACACTTTTGTTAGTGTCGGCCCTTCGATTTTTGTAATTTCTTTCTCTTTATCAGTCTCTCTTAATTGTTGTTTTTTCTGGTCTATATAAAATAATTTTATTCATCTTCTACTTGCTTTTAACATTTTAACCTGCTTTTGAATTGCCTACAGAATACAAAAGATATGTGAATGCCTAAGTTGAGAGAAGTCCCACAATCCTTGATCAACGGTCACTCTTTTGGCATCCATTGTTTGTACCTGAAATGCATCGCCTCTTTTAGTAGTTGTTGTTGCTATGTGCTACTTGCTTCCACTTTCTAAATGTCTGATCTTAGGAATATTTATATGTCTAATTACTATGAATTACCTCTATTTAACGTGAGTTTAAGAACATTCTCTATTCTAATTGATATATTTTAAACATACAATTGCGATGATTGCGCACTAACATGTATGAGTAACTATTTGCAAGGTTCCTAAGAGATGTAGGCCATTATGGGAGGAAGGACAACAAAATCACATGAGGAGAAGGCATGGCATGGAGCCCCAACACACCAGGCGTGATGGTGGAGCAGGGCGCCAGCCGAAAATTGATTGGGGCTTACTTTGGCGCACTTGTGGCGCAGGGCACCAGCCTTGTGTCACCTGGAGGTGCATTTCTGGCGCGTTGCCCCCGCTCATGTCCGACTTGCTGGGCGAAGTTTAGTGAATTAGGATTCCTACTTGGGTTAAAATTGAAAATTTATTTCATAAACACTATAAATAGTACCTTAGGGTTATTTTGTAAAGGTTCGACTTCGTTTTGGTGAGCAAGAGCAAGGATTAACATTTTGTCATAGTTTTCGATTCTCTACTCTTTCTATAATTTCGAATTGCATGAACAAAATTGTCTTTGAGTTTATGAATATTATGGCTGGCTAAAAGCCCTTGTTCTGAGGCTGTAGCTATGGGTAATTGTTGAGCATCATAGTTTTGAGTTAATTCTTGGTTATCGCTTAAATTACGTTTGTGTTCTTATTTTAGTATTTCATAACTATCCATCATAGAAATAAACCTCTTGTCTATGCATGAACTCGGGAGACAATAAGGCTGATAGACCAAAGAATATAAAAAGCTTGATCTTTCTTGCATATCACTTGATTAGATTCGTGTTTAGGATTGACACCTGGACGAACACCAAGCTTGGCTACGAAACAGGATGAAATTAAAATGCTCACCAATTGGGCCTGTCTATCCCCACCTAATGATGTAGTTAGATAGTCAATTGGAGTAGGCGATTAGAGTTCGGGAGACCATGATCATAAAATCAACACTATAAATCAGTAATTTGATAACCTTAGTTAATTCATTACTTAAATATGATACATGAAACCCTATGCATGTTACAACACTGGGATTGTCTCTTACTTGTATTAATCATCAAAGTGAAGTCGTTCTTGTTAGTTACTTTAATAATTAAATTGTTCGTAGTAGTAGTAAGCAAAAATCACACTCTCATGAAAATACTTCCTTTAAATTGTGGAAATAATTGAGTTAATAAAAATTGATCGTAAGTCCATTGGGTTCGACAACCCGGTTCTAAAAGGAACTATATTACTCGTGCGACCACCTACAATTGCGTGTACATTTGGGAGCAACAAGTTTTTGGCGCCACTGCCGGGGACTTTAGAATTAATTTATACCTAATTGTCTTAAGTCTACTATTTGATTGTTCAAGTATTAATAACTTGATGTTAGTTGTTCTGTATTGCAGGAACTTGGTTCTAAAGTCTGGCTCGAAAAGGAGATCTTATTGAACCAGACGACGAACCTGAAAGTGCTCTTCATCGACAAAGAAAGCTAGTGAATCTAGGATGACATCAAGAATTAGGACTGGTTCTCCCGGGAGATTCTGAGGGTTACCGTGAGAATAACATGGATAACGAAGGACAAGAAGTACCCGTAGTAGTACCAGTTAGACCAGTCCGTGATGTGGCAGTCCCACTCACCGCCAATGTGGCATCAAGTATTCGGAAACCACCACTAGGTGGGAGATTTGAGCTTAAACATAATATGGTACGCCTCATTCATTCAACTGGGCAGTTCACCGGCCTTCCTCATGAGGATCTCCAAGTGCATATAAGAAGTTTTCAGGAAATAGGTGATACATACATTACGAATGGGATATCATATGATTATGTGAGGTTGACGCTTTTTCCATTTTCATTATTGGGAGAAGCAAGGTGATGGTTGGATGCACAGCCACCAAATTCCATGACTACATGGGATTATTTAGCAAAGAGGTTCCTAAGTCGATTCTTCCCATCAGGCAAAACTTCAAGGTTGAGGAGTGAGATCTTAAGTTTCAAGCAGAGAAATGGAGAATACATATACGAAGAATAGGCTCGATTTAAGCAAATGCTAAATGTTTGTCCACATCATTATCAGGTAAATGAGGTACTAGCTCACACCTTCTTTGAGGGTCTTGAATATAATGCACGAGTACTTTTTAATAGTGCAGCAGGTAGGCAAGCTTTATAAAAGACCTATGATGAACTAGTTGAACTCCTAGACAAATTCTCAGAGGGAAACCCATCATGGAATAGAGATACACAAAGGTCGATTGTGCAAAGGGTTGCAGGTGTTTTAGAAGTGGATCAAGCAACTACCTTAGATGCAAAATTTGATGCGTTGAAAAATCACATTACCACACAGCTCAAGAAACTCCTAGTATGTCACCAACAGGCATAAGTGAATGCGGTACAACAACCTTATGGATGGTGTGAAGTTTGCGGTAGTGGAGAGCATGCAACTGAATATTGTGAAGGAAATCCAGGTTCCGTAAACTATGTGGGTATTGCACAAAGAGGTGGAGGAACATAGAATTACGGTAATACATATAACTCAAGTCGGAGGAATCACCCTAACTTCTCATGGAGTGGAAATCAAAATCAGCACCAAAATCAGGCGCAAGGGCAGACCCAACTTTTGGCCCTCTCTGTTTAAAGATTATATGGCCTATGTAAAGGGACGTGATCAATGCCAAAGGGTGGGTACTATATCAAGAAGACATGATATGCCACTAAACAATATTCTTGAGGTGGAAATCTTTGATGTGTGGGATATTGACTTCATGGGTCCCTTCCCACCATCAAGTATAAACAATATATTCTAGTGGCGGTTGATTATGTGTCCAAATGGGTTGAGGTTGTAGCTCTTCCTATGAATGACTCAACAGTGGTGATTAAATTCATCAAGAGGCACATTTTCACTTGTTTTGGTACTCCAAGGGAGATCATAAGTGATGGAGATAAGCACTTCATTAACCATTTAGTAAGGAATCTTCTTGCTAATTATGGTATACGACATAAAGTAGCTATAACTTATCACCCTTAAACTAGTGGTCTAGTTGAGGTTTCGAATAGAAATGTGAAGCAAATCTTGCAGAAAACAATGAATGCGCAGCGAAGAGATTGGGCCGAGAAGCTTGATGATGCTTTATGGGTGTATAGATTTGCATATAAAACCACCAATGGGGCCTTTGCCCTATCACATGGTGCTCGGAAAAGCATGTCATCTTCCAGCGAGTTAGAGCACCAAGCGTATTGGGCGATAAAGAAGTTGAATCTTGATCCTGAGCTAGCCGGTAGGAACAGAATTGGTCAATAGCATGAACTTGAGGAGTTTAGGCTCTATGCCTACGAGAATTCTAAGCTATATAAGGATAATACCAAGAGATGGCATGACAAGCGCATAGTCCCTCGCACTTTCACTCCGGGCCAGAAGGTACTACTTTTTAAATCTAGACTTAGATTATTCCCTAGAAAACTAAGGTCTAAATGGAGTGGGCCCTTCGAAGTGGTGAGGATGACACAACATGGTGTTGTGGAGCTCAAAGGAAAAAATGTCCCGACTTTCTTGGTGAATGGGCATAGGTTCAAGCACTTTTTTGGAGAAGATACAGATCCATATCGAGAAGCTCTTGTGCTAAATGATGAATGATCAAAGTTGAGTCGAGCCGCGACGTTAAACCAGGCTCTCCACAGAAGGCAACCCATGAACATATGTTATAATTAGTTAGTTTTTGTTTATGTTTGATTTTTATTTTTTTTAGTTTAGTTTAAATTTTCTAGGATTTAGTTGAATTTTTTTTAAAATTTTGGTAGGATTTTAGTTAAATTTGAATTATTTGTAATAGTTAGGAACTATGAAAAATAGAGAAAAACGCGAAAAATACAAAAAGATGAGTTGTGCCACGACCAAAGCTAAGGCGCTGGGTGGGAGGCAACCCACCATTATTTTAAACACAATTTGGTTGATGTGCAGGAATTGGCAAGCTACTTGAGAGACAGATAAAATGCGCAAGAAAAGGGACCAAACAGACGGAGTGGCACTAGCCAGCCGCCCTGCAAGACGTGCGTAGGCCTGCCTAGGATGGCGCCTTGCAGGCACCGTGCCAAAAGCAAGTCGAGTGGGGCAGTTTTGGGCACACTGTAGGTGTACCACCACCCCCCATCACGCCAGGACAAAGTTAAGGTACCTATCCCAGGCGCAGCTCAAGCGCATCGCGCCAAAGCAAAATGGACTGGGGCCTCTTTTGGGTGCACTGGTGACGCCTCGTTCCCGTTTGCCCATGCCCAAATGTTTTTAAAAAAATTGAGGGACCCACTACAAAACCCACCTTAAATCTTCCACCTACCCAAATATACCTCAATTTCTCTCTTATTTCTCTCTCTAAATTGACTAACCTCCCAAATTCTCTCAACTTTCCCAAAATTTCCTTCTTCTTCTTCATCCACTCTCTTCCCCAAATCCCAAACTCCTCCATTAATCCTTACCAAAACCTTCTTCTAATCACTTGTCCTCCATACCAAACCACCAAAACCCATAAATTTCAAAAGAAAAAAGAAAACCCACAATACCCACCCACGCCACTACCCTACCTGACCCCCCCTCTTCCTCACCCCTAATTTTTTTTTATTCTTTTCTCTTCCATAATTAAGGTTGGATGGCTCCTAAATGCAACAATGTTGAGGTTGGCACATCTAGCAAGCGAAGTAGAAAAGGGTCTTCCACTGGAACTTCTAGTCGGGAACCTACCGTCTTGACAGCACAACAATTTGGTAAGCAAGCGGTAATACATTATGGGAAGAGTGGTATGATTGTCAATAGGAATAGAAGTACTTGGGTGATGAGCATGTCAATGAGGGGCGGATGCAAGATGAATTTCCTCGAATTCATGCCAAAGTTCACGCCTTGGGACTCCAGTACATCTTTATTGATCAAGGTGAGTGTAATTTGAGCCTTGTGCGTGAATTTTATGCTAATTGGAATATGTATCATTTGAATCATAGTCAGGGTGTTATTCGAGGTAATCGTATGGGATTTTTGGTGGAAGCTTTAAATGACTTTTTAGGTACCACAAAATGTGATCATACTGAGTTTCAAGTCATGTTAGAGTGACCCCTTATCATGATATTTGTCATACTTTGTGTGGAGTAAACTCTATTGCTAGATGGGAAAGAACAAAGGATACGGGTCGACATCCGACTCTTCATTATTCCCACTTGCACCAATAAGCACGAGTTTGGTTGAAAATTATATCAAGCACTTTGTTGTCGTACAAGCACACGTCTGAGATGACAATGGAACGAGTTGTGTTTATCTACTGTCTTATGAAAGGGATGACAGTGAATGTGAGCGCTATTTTGCATCACAATATGTTAAAGTTTCGGAGTAATAAAAGATGGTGCTTCTGTTATGGGAGCCTACTCACTAGGTACCTACGTGCATTGGAGATTGAGGAGAGGATTCATGATGTGTGTCCACCCCGTGCCCCTCATTTAGTGTGCAATGTGGTTGATGTCACTAAGACTAAAGCACACGATGCGTCTCATGGGCAAGTGTTGTCTACTGCTGATAGGCAAGAACGGGATGGTAGTTGGATGGACCGAATCTATGGTATGGTCGAGCTTAAATTACGGATTGGTGGTTGTCCGCTGACTGAGGATGAAATGGAGATACTGGCTGAGCATTACCCTTTGACGGATAGCGCGATGTATATGTGTAGTATGGGCCGACATTCGAAGAGCTTATTGATGATGATGATGCCACTACGGATGAGAAGGATGGATCTGAGGAGAAGGAGTCAGACGATGATGGCAATGATGATGATGATGACACCGGTGGTGGTGATGGTGATACAAACTTAATGGCTGTGGATTTTGCCACAAATATGGCGACTTGCTGATTATGAGCGTGAGGCCTAGAGGCCAACAGGGAGTTTTCCTTTGACTCTTCTCTTTATTTTAAATTTTGCACTGGGGACAGTGTTGTATTTAAGTGTGGGGTGGAAGATGAACTCCATTGTATATAGTTTATTGATTTATGGAGTCTTTTTATTTTTTAGGTGAGTTCCTCGGCTTTTGTTTTCGGTACTTTTTCTGAGGATAGTCCCATTGAACTTACTAGGACTAGTGTTTGTTTAATTTTGTTGAGTCTTAGAGTTTTCATAGGAGTGATAGTTCCCAATGATGGATGGATGACGACCGTCTTAAGGGAAAATTAGTCATTAGGTGTAGTAGATTGAGAAACCGACCTTTTGGGTACTTTGAAACCTTGTCTTAAAATTCAGCGAGACGTCATGGATAGTCACACTTGTATATGCAACTTTGAGTTGGTAACCTTGAAACGAACATAGGTTCTTTGTTTTGACTCTAAATGAAAAAGTTTGGCTTGATCGTGTGGAAACAATGTAATGTGATTAATTTGAGCATGCTAAAAGTGAGTGTATCCTTATGTGTGTTGTGATGCCATGTGTGGTGAGTAGTTGCTTAGTTTTTGCATTGAATGACATCTAGAACTTGCCCCGTGTGTGCTTAGTAAGTAACTTGTATGACATATAGAATATGATTGAGGCATTTATTTGAATAGCAAATTTTAAACTCTTTTGTGTGCCTCCAAATGAATTATCCTTAGTTTATCCCCATTGAGCCTATTAGCCTTTATTTTTTATTAAACCACATGATAGAGCCGAATCATTTTTTATTGATACCCTAACTTTATTTGGTCCAAAAGTTGATCCTTAATGCACTATGTTAAGAAGAAAAATTAAAACAATGGTAGAAGTGGAATAGGGTGGAAATGCTTGTTTGCAGTTAAATTAAAGAAAAAGGGTGGAAAAAGATGGCCCAGGATCTTAAATTCAAAAGCACTTGAATTGGAAAATATATATATATATATATATATATTGAATAAGAAACAAGTGCTTAAGTAAACAAACGGGCAAAGCTTGAAATACGAGTGGAAGGGTGTTCATGAGTTGTGTACCAAAGGAAAAGAGAGGTTGTTGAAGATGTATGTCCAAAAAATAAAAACATGTGCATTAGGGAGGATTAGTCACTAATTATATCCTAAATATACGCTCCCTTACTTTAAGCCGACATTAGAACCAAATTTAAGTCCTCTTGGTTTCATGATTAATACTTGGTGAAAATTAAAGTACACTATGGGAAAGCTTATGGCATGTTAGAATATGTGAAAACTTCATTTGTGAGTGTGAGAGTTAAATTATAAAAAATAAGCCTTGTTAAGAAATACAATGTGCAAACATGATGTTTGTATGAGTGAAAGGCTATACTAAAACTGGTGAGGGCAATCATGACACATGTTTGGGGCGTATTATTGTTTGGTATGCTTTTATAATGTTGCATTATCCCGGAAATATTGTGAAAGAGTCATATATTGAGGTTATGTGTTGTTGATTGGTAGACTATCATGACGAACTAAATTGTGGATTGTTGCATAAAGTGTGGACTACAAAATCATGATTAAAGATGTTTGGTCGATTGTAAAGCGGGTGGATAAGTGTGACACCCTGAAAATTTTTAAGTTAAGACTTGAACCATTCTTCATTATTGAATAAGATTGCACCATGTGATTCTTAATTTGCCCATATGTGTAAAGGATAATTCTTTCGTGATGAAATGAATTTGGATATGAATTAAGGTCACTGTGATCTCCTAGCACAAAGTTGAGTTGAAAACTTCCATACCAATTAAGTTTTGATGTAAGATTCTAATTGGGTCAACTTCAAACGACCATATCTCTTAGAATTTAAAGAGTTACGTGACCCATAACATATTAAATTAAAGGTATTTGAATCTTCTTTCCAACACCACCAATTTTGCAAAATTCTAAGTTTCGAGTAAAATATTATGTCCATTTTAGTAACCTGATACAGTGTAGTGACGAATTAGCCCACGGGAAACTATTAAAAAGGGTCGTTTTTATCTTTTTACCTCTAAGAAAACCCTAAACAATTTCTTGACTAATTAATGATCCAAGACTGAAATGTAACTGAAATACTGAATAACTCAAAATACTAACATGCAATCTGAGAATGCAACAATTATATACTGATAATGTAATATTCAAAATCTGGACTATGATTATCTGTTTAACTGACCTAGCAAGTATAATTCATGAACTAAGAAAATTTATACAAACTAGGGTTTTGAGTTTCATATAAGGAATTAAGCAACGTTTTCCAAGAAACAAGCTATTTCGATTTAGGATACTACAACAACTAAATCACAATAAATATCCAATGTTTTAGAAACTCTAGGTCTAAACAAGATATGGGGAATCAAGGAACTGACTGAATTCTAGGGACCTAGTGGATGAAACGAACTAGTGAAATTCCACATACCTGTAGACGAAATCTACGGAGATATCCTTTGGATTTCGGGGCTGAAACTTGAAGAACATTGTTGTTTGTTCTTGAAAGCAACTGATGTCTCTTTCTCTTCTTTTCGTTCTAATTTGCATGACTTGGAGAATGAGGGTTCTGGGTATGTCTGACTAGGTTACTAGGCTTAGACTGAGTAAAAAGACGTAGTTTAGGTGCCCCAACGCATAGAGAAAGGAAAAAATGACCCTAACTTAAAGTTGACGAAGTGCCACTCACGAGTGGACTGACGGACTGTCGTTTGGACTACTGTACGTCGACTGGGTCGTCGTTCATGCTCTGCCCAACAGGGCTTCACTAAAATGAGCATAACTTTTTACTCCGAGCTTAGATTTTAGCAAACTCGGTGACGTTGGAAAGAGGATTCAATTATCTTTAATTTGATAGGTCATGGGCTACTTAATTCATTTTGTGCTAAAAGATGTGACCGTTTGAGGTTGACCAACAACAATTTTCCTCTAATTGGCTGCTGACCCTCACCTAGGGTCCGTAGGTCCAACCACGGACCGTACTAGTTGACCGTGGGTGGGATCAGAGACCATCAAAATTTTAACCTTAACGACGAAACCCCACCTACGGTCTGTGGTTCTACCTACGGTCCGTGGGTGGTTCCGTTGGTACTGGCACTAGATTTCTGAAAACTAGAATTTTCTTCATTTTGAGATCTGAGGTGTTACAGTCTGAATTGTGCGCTCTGCTTGGCCATCCGTCTGAGGATGAAAAGAAGTACTAAGGTTTACCTTCAAACCCAAACCTTTCTAGAAGGAATTCCAAAACTGAGCGGTGAATTGTGCACTCCTATATGAAATGATAGAAACCGGAACTCCATGAAGCCGGACTATCTCTTGAATGTATGATCTAGCATAATCTTCTGCTGAATTGGTGGTCTTTACCAACAAGAAATGGGTTGATTTAGTCATCCGATCTACAATCACCCAAATTGAATCATGCTGCCTGCGAGATCCCGGCAAGCCAGTAATGAAGTCCGTATTAATCATCTCCCACTTCCATTATGAAAGAGCTATGTTCTGAGCCACACCACCGGGTCTTTGGTGTTCTACCTTGAATTGTTGACAATTTGGGCACTTGGCAACAAAATCTTTAATACACCTCTTCATACTACTCGACCAATAGACTTCTCTCAAGTCACGGTATATCTCTTTGTCGAACAAGGATGGATTGAATATCTGGAACAATGATTTTTTGCCATGATATTCTCTTGGAGCTCATCCACCTTTGGATTACACAGTCTACCTTTGTAATACCCCGGAAACTAGTAAGCTAAACTAGAGAGTTCTAGAGCTTTACGTGAAGGTTTTAGAGTTTGACGTGAAGGTTAGAATCGTAAAATGACTTTCCGTACTTAGAATGAGGGGTTTAGGGGTTAAGTGTCAAGGTACGACCCCCCAAGGACCAACCAAAGGGGTCCTTGAGGAGGACCCCAAAACAATCCCTAAAACTGCCCAAAAAGGGCCACCTACGGTTGGGACTCACACCCCGTAGGTGGACCCACGCCCCGTGGGAAGGGGTCGTGGGTTAAGACCCCATTTGAGGAGCTGCATGCCACCACCTACGAAGGTGCAGCACGCCCCGTAGACCCACCCATGGTCCGTGGGTCGGGGTCTTGTGGGTGGGGGCAATTTTGAGTTTTTAGTTTTTAAGTTAGGGGTTAGGGGAAGGTTCTAGAATTAATTAGTTATTAAGTAGGGTAATTTTATTATTAATTAGGCCACCTATATAAACCTATTATACCCCTAAACTAAGTCAACTAATTCATTATTTTAGATTCACCAAAGAACCCAATTCCCTCCAAGAAATTCTCTCTCTAGAAGTGAAGAAGAAGAAGAAGAAGAAGAGAAGAGAGCTAGGTCAAATTCTTCCATTGTTGCAAGCTTTTGTGAGGGCTTTGAATCAAGGTATGTTAGCTTATTCATCTATGGATTCTTCTATCCATAGAGCCCCCTAGATTTCCCCCAATTGTGAAGAAAAACCCCAATTCTAGCTAGGGTTTCTTCCTATGTTGTGGGTAGTGTTGAGTATGATTCCAATTGAGTGGAGAGTACTTGTTTATGATTGACTTAGTATTGAATTATGTTATTATGAAGATATTATGTGTTTTCCATGATCAACCCTAGCCTAATTGATGAAATTGATATTATGTGGGTTTATGCCATGAAAGGTGAAATTGAGGATTCATAGGTGATCTTCTAGAATTGATGTTAGAGAAGTAATTGTTCAAGAATAGAAACATGTAAACATGAATTGAACTAGATTATGGTATATTTGATGGATCTTGACTAGTAAAGTTGAAGTTGAACCTTTATGATGATTTATGTCTAGAATCACCTAATAACAAAGAATGTGATTAAATGCCTTGAAATCTAGATATGTATGATGATTGTAAGAAGTAAAGCTTTGAGAGTAAGGCTTGTAGTCATAAATGATGATCACTAGGGCTTTGAGAGTAAAGCTAATATGATGAATTATGTATGTTTAGGCTTTGAGAGTAAAGCTAATATGATGAATTATGTATGTTTAGGCTTTGAGAGTAAAGTTAATATGATGAATTATGTATGTTTAGGCTTTGAGAGTAAAATCTATATAAGAATAGAAGACTAATGAATAGAATTGTGATGAAAGATCTTTACCTACC
>JAJONR010011815.1:0-13878 GCA_029582245.1 Solanum etuberosum | reverse complement strand
TTTTTTTTTTTTACTTTACTGTTCTTAATTCAATAGAGGTGTTTAGATCTGATTGTTGATAATGTGAATGTGAGATTTCTGATGAAGTTTTTATCTTTTCATCAATTTGGACTTCAAAGTGTTCCATTACTTCTTTAACACGTTGATTTGGTGGTTGAAGTAGAGTGAGTTTTTACACCAAGACTGGGTTTTTCCAATGAATTTGGAAGTTTATTGATGTTACTTTTGTTTCCGATTTGATTCCTTCATATGCTTCAATGTATTGCTTTTCATTTAGGATGTGAATTTTGATAAGAAAAAAAACAGCTTCGAGAAATATATATATCTGTAAGTGAAAAGACGATAGAGAAGAGACTGGCAGTATAAGAGAAAAGAAATCTATCGGCTCGCGGATAAATAAGCAAAAACACATAGCAAAACTTAAGTTAAAATTTAGGAACTATCTCACAAGATTTTCTCCTAAAAACTCGACAACAACCCACTTTAAAACTACTTTCTAAAAACTAAATGAATACACATTTCGTTTTCTGAAGTCTTCCCTTAAATTGAAAGCTTTCAAGCTTCAGTTTATCTTCAATTTCTTTACTTCTTCCATGGTGCAAAGTCCTAATGATCTTCTCAGGCTTTGGAAAGAAAGTAACTAGAGAGGTTTCGTGAAAATATCTGTTAGTTGGTCTTTACTTCAGCAATATTTTTAACTCTATTGTTCCTTCATTGTTGAGATCTTGCAGAAAATAATACTTTACATCAATATGCTTGCTTCTTCTGTGTAACACAAGATTTTTTGATAGCTTGATGGCAGAGCTGTTGTTGCTGAAAATTGTAGTTCCTCTTTTCTTGTTTGAATTGTAGTTCTTCAAGAGTTCTTCTCAACCAAACAACTTGACAAGCACAAGCTGTAGCAACAACAAATTCCGCTTCAATACTCAATAAAGTGACAATTTTTTGCTTCCTGGAAGACCATGAAACAACTCCTGTTCCTCGCATAAAAACATAACCTGAATTGCTCTTTCTGTTGTTTTGATCTCTTGCATAATCACTGTCAGTAAAACTAAGCAAACTAGATTTCCCACCCTTGTAGAACTAACCGAAATCCTTAGTTCCTTGTAGGTAGTAAAGGATTCTCTTGGCAGCTAGCAGGTGAATTTCTGCCGGGTTCTCCATATATCTGCTTATAAGACTTACAACATACATGCACCAATAAGGAGCTTTGCAATTCGTTAAACGATAACTCATCTATATCTTTTGACTCCTCAATGGAGCAAACAACATAATCATACTTCGGCGTCAAAGAGCGCAATATCTTCTCCAGAATCATGACATTTCATCTTCTCGCCATGGAATCACGTTGCTGATCTCCATTGTTCTAGTGCAGTAACTCATTACAGACTCTCCTTCCTTCATCTGCAAAGTCTCGAAATCCCTTCTTAAGGCTTAAAACTGTGCGCGCTTCACTTTGGCAGGGCATTGATGTTTCTTTTTCATGGAGTCCTAGATATCTTTAGAAGTTTCTTTGCAAAGAATAGTTTCTAAGATGGGACGGCCAATAGCCTGAAAACCATAAAATTTTGCCCTCAATTCTTTCAGCCTTCTTGCTTCGAACTATGCCTTTTGAGCATTTATCAAGGTTTCGCCTTCCGCCGGAGCACCAATGCCGTCCTCGATAATTGGCCAATACTCCTTTGACCTTAAATTTTTTTCCATCAGTATACTCAAATAGTCATAGTGACCATCAAAAATTGGAATAGCTGCTTGAGTTTTCCTTAAATGTTTGGCACAAGAATCTTCAATTAAAATTTAAGTCTATATATTTGGTTTAAGGCCCCACATTTCACATTTTGAGCATTCATTTCCTTCTTGGATGAACTGAGATGCATTTTCTTTAGAATTACTTTATGGACAAATATACTAATATGGTGGCACATGTTGATTCTTCTGTTAGCAGTATGACAATTTATTTTTGTCATTTTTAGGCAACAAATTCTTGTATCACAGACCATTGTTACATGCATAGACTGCTCGTTTTCTTCCTCAGTTGTTATCTTTTTAGTTGCTTCCCATCACTGTTTTAAGTTGTATGGAGAATGACTCCCAGAAAGGGCATAAAATTAAAGATATAGATCAGTTTCTTGAATCTGGGAAGAAGTAGTTTCCATTAGTCTTCAGTTGGTTTGAAATACATGCCTTTGTGCATGCAGATACTATAATTTTCATGAATAAATTAACGTATCTGAACTTTCTACTCATTATGGGTCATTGTTCTCTTATAATATAAGGATTGTTGTGACCGCTTTCAATTAGCCAAAATTTGACTAAAAACGAGTTGAGTTAAGCCGAGCTAAAATATAGGGGGCTGAGCCCCAAGCCAGGTTGGTTCGTTGCGCAGGCAACTGATATGATACTTGACATTACTATGGTACATATGCAATGCAGGATACATAATGTTTGTAGCTTTATCTTAGGAATTTGTTTATATGTTGGTTATTAATACGTTCCCACTTATAATGATGTCCTTGACACTACAGATGGATTCTGAAGCTAATGAAATGCAACATAAACAAGAACGCTTGAGAACAAGATGGACACCCTCCCTGGACAAGGTTTTTGCTGACCTTGTTGTTGAGCAGATTAAGCTGGGGAACCGGCCGAACAATGTCTTTGATAAGAAAACTTGGAATTATATACGTGATGAATTTAACAGACAGACAAATCTTCATTTCAATAACAACCAACTAAGAAAGCACCTTGATGTGTTGCGAACTCGTTATTACAACCTTAAATCTGCTTCTGATCAAAATGATGCTTTGGACGATTCTTGCTACATTGGTTTTGACCTATGGGAAGATATCGGGGTATTTCTCAGTCTCTCTTTCTATATGCGCTTGTGGTTTCAATTCCCCCTCCCCCAATTTTCCTAACAGATTCATGGAAAACAGGCTCAGCCGAAGCCTGAATCGAGCAAAACCAAGGAGTGCCCTATCTATGAGCAGCTGTGCACAATATTTGCTGACTCAGGTGCTGATGGGAAGTATGCCCAATCAAGTCACTATGAAGGGCTGGACAAATCTGCTGGGATAGATATCTCTTTTAAAGAAAGTGGCAACTTTGCTCCTCCTTCATCATCAACTCCTTTAAACAGTGCTGCTACTTTACAACAAACTACAACAAGGACTGTAGCTGGTAAAAAGAGAAAGTGTCCATCAGATATAGTTCCTGCTTCAGGCCAGAACTGTGGGGATAGAGAGATAATTGATGTTATGGCAGAAGCGATGGGGGATATGATTGCTGCTTCAAAGTTTCAGACAGTTGTAATGCCTCAAGTTGATGGTAGATTTACAATCCGTAAATGTATCAAAGCTTTGGATGAGATAGAAGGCGTTCCAGAAAATCTTTACTATGCAGCTTTGGATTTATTCGACAATCCCAGTCTAAGGGAGATGTTCATTTGTCTTAACAGCAGCAGCATGAAGCTGACATGGCTGCAGGGGAAATGTACTAATCTTTCTTCATTTATCTAGCCTTTCCCCCTGGTTTACAACTTTAGTGGTAGTACCCATTTTATCTAGCGAACTTTTTTTGGAAACTGTATACATAAATTCCTATGGCCTGCTTGTAGTTACCAGCATGGGACAGGTAAATAGAATATAGTTAAGGTAGCAGCATGCATTTGGAGTTTTGGCAAGGCATTGGTGGTACTGGTCACAGAAACTAAAGCTTTACATGTTCATAGAGCTGCTTAGCAGGTTAGCGATTCTATTTTCTCTTGCAAAGAATGTTTTGAATGGAAGGCATTTCTACTTTGAATGATATGTTGGCAACTACACATTTCATTTCATTCATTACAAAGGGTACATGTTTTGAAGTTATTTCTTCTATTTTAAAATTCAAGCTTTATACGATTGCAGGAGTGACCGTTATGGCACCATCTAAAGTTTGTATTATTTTGAATCAAACCTGTCTGATGTTGTCCCATAACTTGAAGAGGCAGCATTCCATATTGGAAACTATTTATCATGTCATCAATCAGTGAGGATTTTCTAGTCCATGTCATTTTGTTCCATGGCCAAACAGTTGTTTTCATATTTCGTGCATCCTTTACTGGCAAAACACATAGGAACTTCATCCATATACCACTTTATCTTTTCCTTCAAGGGAGTAGAAATATGCATCTTCTGGTCGCAACAGAGTAAATGTATATTTGTCACGTCCACTCAAGTCAGGCTTGGTCTGGTGTACTGTATTGGGCAAAATTTGTCTAGCATACGGGGTATAAGGAGGACTGGAATGTGGAAATATGTATTGATTATTCTTGGCATTTCCATAGCAGGGCTGTTTCTCCCAACTTTAGTATTGATTTTCGTATGTTTACGTGTGTGTATCGTCTTCAAAAAGTCATTTTCAGCTTCAATAGATGACTTAGACTAGACATGACTTAGGCTTTAGCTTGGTCATCATGTGGTAAATCGTACCCTCTTTTTTTTTCTGTCTACCTGCTAAGTAAAGCATAGATAAGTTAATCCAGCTTGGTGCGTATGCTGGTTGGAAGATACGTACATTTTTATACTGCTTTCTTCAAATTGTTGGAATGGCAACACCAGAGTCGAGCTCAGTTTTGAAATTTAGCAATTTAATGCGCTCGTCGTGGCGTTTGTGAAAGGCTGGGATCGTAGATTGATCTCTGGTTGCTTCCTTTGTGATATGCTAAATTCCTTGTAATTGTAACTATTGCACCTTGATCTTCAGGTGTCTTTGTTGGTGCCTCCAGACACAAATTTGTGCTAATGAAGTCAAAGATGTACAAATTTGTATATGTGATCTGTACTCAAATGTTTTAGCTTTGGAAAGTAAAGTATGATGGTGAAAAAGTACATAAAATGATTTGATGCAACTGTGAGTTCATTTAATCTTAGCATCATGCCAATTTTGTAACGATAATACCAGCTTAATGTATATCAATGCATATATTAAGGGGTCGTTTGGTAGAGTGTATTGGAAAAAATAATGTATGCATTAGCCTTGTGTATTACTAGTATTTTGTTTGATACTCTTTTCCAACCTATGTATAACTACACTCTATAGTGTATTAAGGTGTGTATTGCTAATACCATGGATTTCTAGGTATTAGTAATGCAATGGTTTTAATGCATGCATTAGCATGATTAAAGATCCAATTGCACCTCAAAACCTGTTCTTTCCACCATAATAGTGGAGGGTATTTTTGTAAATTAATTTTTTTTTATGCAATGCATATTATTTTTTATTCATCAAACCAAACGATGCATAAAAATAATCTATGTATAATTAATGCATAACATTATTCTTATACACTCTACCAAACTATCCCTAAATGTTTTTCCTTGTCGAATACATATTTGATTTATAAAAAATTACAAGACATCTCTGCCCAAAAAGAACAAAAAAATACAATATATCTCTGCCCAAAAAATAACGTTCCACCTATGTACCCCTCCAAACAGCATAATAAAAGAACCATATTAATGACAAATCACAAGACATTATTTACCATACTACAAACGACCCAAAATCCAAAAACTACCCTGGGATTTGCCCCCCAAATCTCCCCCAAAAACCAATAAGCTTTTGTCGGGAAAAATTGATACCCACGTTGCCCCATAGAAAGGCATAATACATAAATGTGCTTTTTAACTCGATCTCATTTCATATTTATGTCTTCTAACTTTGGGTGTGTATAAATAGACACTTAAACTTGTATAAAGTTGAACAAGTAGACACATGAATCCTATGTGACATAATACACGTAGGAAAAAAATTGTCATGTAGGATGCCACGTATGACTTGTGTGTCTATTTGTTTAACTTTATATAAGTTTAAGTGTCTAGTTGTGCACACCTAAAATTGGAGGGCATAAATATGAAATGGGCCAAACTAAAGAACATATTAATGTATTATGCAACTGCGTTACTACAAAAAAAAACAACATTAGCAATGTCAAAGAGTTGTGGGTTGGGAAAAGTTATCCTATGATTAATTATCCTGAGATTAATTATCATGGGATAAGTTATCTCACCATGTATATGACAAAACTTATCCCATCACTATAGTATAAATGATGAGATAAGTTATTCCAAACATGACAACTAAACAAGACACCAAAATTTTATCTGATGACTATTTATTTTTATCACTCACATCAAACAAGTAATATCTAAGTTCTCCTTGAATGATCCCTATATCGACAACGTGGATAAACCTACGCTGCAATCTCTAATACATTGCGTAAAGACACCACAATTGACCCTACTACACTATATCCTCTTCCATCAGAGGAGGAGCTAGGTGGGGTTTATGGGTTCGAACGAACCCACGATTCTATATTTGTATTAGAAAGTTATTTTTTTATATATATATTAACTTGTGAACTCTCGAACAAATTGATTTAAAATTCCCAAACTCATAATCTTGACTTCACCTCTGTCTTCCACAAGGCCTAGTCTCAACCAAATGCCACCTTTTGGGTAACAAATCATACTTTATACCCGGAAACTCTCACTATCACAAATACCAAACTAATTGAATTGATATGGAACATAAACATAGCACCACACCAGCCAACCCAACGAAACTACAACTTCACTTTCAAATCAGCCCATTAGAATAATAATAAAACGCGTACTACTAAATCTTCAAGTACAACCTACCATGTCCTATTGAAATCTCAATACTCCAAAAAGATGAACTTTATAACCCATTCCCAAATCAGTGACAATGCACAAGTCTTATTACCACACTCCTCTAATCTTGATAAGCAATCAATCAAGAATGTCACAATTCAACCACCTCCACTACCACTTTCAACATCACAACTCCATCCAACGCCAAAACATGCACTTCTTTAACTTGAACAATACCCAACATCCTCATGACCATGGAGGGAATGGCAAACCCACCACAAAACTTATACCTCTACCACATTTGATAGAGGAAAGGTCGACTGGCAGCCTAATAAGATTGGATGCGACACAGTTGGAGCTAACTTAGGAATTGATAATGCTGGAATTTTACCACATTCTTCATCATCCCATAGCTCTATCCAATTTGAGTATGCAACACTTATTCCTTATACTCCAACTGAACAACTTTGTGAACTCATAAATGCGACAAATCCTAGATATGCAAACTCCATATCAGTTTACAAACTCCATTAGCATCTCTTTCGAGTGCATTAGATACAAAAGAAGGAGATGCTTAAAAAACATAAGATTGATTTATAAATCAAATGACCCAAATATGATTAACTGTGTCGCATCCAATCTTATTATGCTGCAAGTTAACCTTTCCTCTATCAGGCGTACTGGCAGAGGTGTAGATTTTGTGGTGGGGTTGCCATTCCCTCCATGGTCATGAAGGGGATTGTTTGGACTGCATGGGGGAAGGTGGCTAGGAGGTGAGTAATTCCCACAAGTCCCCCTGTCATGCCTGATGTGTCCGTTTCTTTAGCAAGACTGAAATTTGCTATCTTTGCTCGTAATTAAGTTGCTGTTGAGGAGAAGGTCTCTGCTCCTGATGTAGCCTAGTTTGGTAAAGCTGTGAAGGAACGCTTTCACCTAATTTTTGTAAGCAAATAGGAGGAGGGGTGATGCCTCTACTCTACTACCTCAAAACTAGCCATGAAATGAAAAACAAGCTGCCCAATCTGGTAACTTATCAAGAGATGATTCATATCATATAAAAAATTCACCAAGTACTGAACTCTTATGATATATGATCTTTCTTGTATAGTTTTACTTAGTGGATTTGAAAACTTCAACTAAACAGACTTGTAGCATGACATTTGATGTGGATACATAAGTGAGCTTAACAATTGTTTGATAACCTTCCTGTTCATCTTTGATTATTTCAGATCTTGGTGCTAGAAAAGAACAATCCACACGACCTAGGGGTCCCATTATGATGCACTTGGGATGGGGAAATGATGATGGTATTTCACATGTTGAGTTGAATGATTTTGGCCAACCTATTCGGCCGCTCCCATTCATCATAGCTTCCAATAAACAGGAAGAGAGTCTCTAACAAGTTTCTGTTAGCTTCTCATCTTAGTTATGAAGTAAAATAATTGGATTTGTACAATGAATTCTACCTATACATATATTTGCCTACTCATAGGAAAAGAGACTAGCATGAAAGAGGACTATTAGAATTATCCGACTGCAACAAATTCTATTATCAGTGACAAATAATTTTGTCACAACATATCATATTTCGTCAGGAAAACCTTTCTTAACGAAAAATAAGTTTTCAATTATTCGTTCCTAAAGCAAGGGTGTATACAAAGACTAATGAGAGTTTCATCGTTAAATAAAGTTGTATTAGTAAACATTTTTTGGTACCCACAAATGCATACGTAGTATTTATGACGTCGAACTCATCCCTCAAAACAAGTATTAAAAAATTGTAAATGATACTGTGTTTTCATCACTAGAAAGGTTATTAATGTCGATGAAACTACATTGTCACTGAGTTTTTAGTTTAATTAGTTACGACATTGTCTTTAAAGTCATGCATTTCATAGTCAAAAGTCATGTGTTTTCCCCAATCTCTGGTGAGTTCCTTCTACTTGTTTGAAGCGAAAGAAAATCTCGAGAAGTTATTCTACTCATTTGATAGTTTTGTAACAAAAATGTAGCGCCCCCAAAAGTAGGAACGTTAATACATATAAAACATGTATTAGTATGTAAAGTAGACCGGATAACAAGTAAACATGTAATAATTCTCAAATGAATCAGATATCAAAATGCAAGAATTTGCGAGCTATAAGTTCAACAATTACGATAAGTAAATGGTGTATTGCCACAGTCTTATCTTTCCCCGCTTACCAATTGAGATATGATCCTTCTATGAGTTTCAGATTACTCCCTCCATCCTTATTTCACAATATATAACCCCTTACACAGTCCAAATAAAGGTATAAATTTGAACTCCCGACTGCTTTTGAACACCGTCCAGTAAGTTCTCTATCAAATAGTGTAGAACGCTCTCATATGCTTTGTAGATGAAGAGGGAGTTGAAAAAAGTATAGTAGACAAATCTTTCTGATTTCCCTATCTAAACGTTGTTGAAAAATCTTAGCTTGAAACTAACATCAAGTAAGAAGCTCAATTTAGCAACTACGGTGATGGGCGAGCCAAAATAGATTCCGAGCCTTGAGAAATACTTACATTGGACTTTGGTCAGCTAGACCCCACTAGACCCAATGTATATAATCTCTCATGGCAGCTAGTCAAGAACTCGTGGGCATCCTCCCCTAGGACCCCTACAACCCCAAAAAATTGCAGAGGAGCGAATCTCAAGAACCTATACCCAACATCTTCTGCTCCTCTATTTTCATGGCAGCTAAACCTGCCGTAGGCTGAGCTATTGCAGGGGCTGGTGGTACCTCGATATGTGGAGCCCCAATGACAGGCTGCACTCCTAGGTCTAGAATGGATGGCACTAGGACCTTCTGCATGCCTCCAAGTGCTGCTAGGAGCTGTGCAATGGCTGTCGATCTGAAGCCCCCGCGCATTTGCAGGCTCAGGTGACTGCTGGGCTGGTCTCGACCCCACCAGCTGAGGAATAGGCATCGACTGTGGTTTAATGATGGGACATGTGTAACATCTCTTACCTAACCTTAAGATGGTGCTGCAGCTCGTCTCTGACCTCAAGGTTAATCTCTATCTCATTCCCCAAGTTGGGGCCCTATATGCAGGCTCATGAGCATCGCCCCTAGATACTGCACCCCTCATGCGAACCATCTATAAAAAAAGTAGAACAAATGATATTTTTAGAAACCAAACATGACTTAGACGCATGAAAATGAATCAAAGGTGAGAATTCCCTAAAACGTCCTATAGCCTCTCGAAAAATGAACAGAGACATCTCCTGACTGATTCGTAGGATTCTAATAGATACCATCTTTGTACCAATGACATCGGTGAACTTGGAGTTGTGATACCAAGTTTGACGACCCAAAACCACGGGTCGTGATGACACCTACTACAATCTACCAGTATGTAAGCCAACCATAGGACTATTACTCCCATTCCGGGCTAAGGGTAGGGTTACCTACTGGTGGGTTGTAATAGGTGTCATCATGGCCCGTGGTTTTGGATCGTGAAAATTTGTAATCAACTCAAAGAAAATTCAATTCAAAGCTTCTTCAAAAACCAAGTTATCATTTCCAAATTCTTCATTCTTTTTTCTAGCTTCTCTTTTTAGTTGAATCTTCTGATCCTCGTTAACAAACTTGGGCTAGCATGAAGACTCCCCAATTATACTTTTCTTCTAGTATTTCCATACATGGTGTTATATCCATAAACATACATTGGCGGCTTCTTAACTGTATTTCAAGATTGGGTTAGCTGTAGATTTTAGTTGGTTTCTCTATATAGATTTCAACAGTCATATAGACTGGGGATGAAGTTGTTGAACCAATTCAATTATAAGTTATGGAAGACATGTATAGAATCATAACTTGTTGTTGAAGATTTGTGAGATGTTGTTAATGGTAGTATGACAAGTCCTCATGTCGATGGATCAGGAAATAATAGCGCATGTAAGAAGTGGAAGCATATTAATACATAAAGACGGAGTTCATCCCAAAGAGTTCGACCTCCTCCACTTTGTTTGATCATATTATAAAGTGTAAATGAGTTAATGATATATAGAGGTCCCTCATTCAGTCGTTCAACAAGAAGAATGAAGATCGACTTCATACTAGAGACTTTAACTCAACTAACTCCTCTATAAAGCGTCTAATGTACTGAAGATATGTGTGTCAAGATATTATCCCCAACTACTTGAACACTCTACTAGTTGTATATAATAACCACTAAACCCTAGATAGACTAGAGACATCTGAAAGATAGGAGGTCTCATCAAAGTTGGATAAAAGTAAGATCCTAGTGATGCGTCTGTTGCCGATCTCAAATACCTGAATCTACATCATAATTCAATGTATCACCGAATAGCGTAATATATGGAATGTATGATATGTAAAATAGTTAAATGAAACAATTGATTACAATTAAAAATACAGAGATAAAGAGTAGATCAGATGATGGACCCTAATAAAGCCAACTAAATAGTAAAGTATGTATGTTTAATTTAACAATAAACTTTACAAATGAAAATATATATGACAAATACTGAAAATAATTTAACTTTACTTTTCATGGGAAATTATGCTAACCGACAACTATAACATGAGCCTATGATGATACAACATCTTGCCCACATTGTCAGAATCATTCTTTATCTTTACCGGGTAAAGAAAGAACTTGACTAATGGATCCAATCTTTAAGCCTTTACTAGGGGCTTAGTGGGGAGTTATCTGAATCAACAGTACGATTCAAACCTATGCTGGCAACGTACTTCTAGAGTTAGAATTATCTGAACCCATATCCAACTTGATGCTCAATACTAATCCTAAAATATGCATTGGTGCTCAATAACTTTAAAGTTGTCCCACTTTAGGAAAAATGTCTCACTTTAGAATAAAACCGACAATCTCTTTCTTTGAGTCCTTTCTTAACATGGTTCATTAGAACTGACTAAACATGCTTTAAAATTGATTATGCTTCATTTACAATTGACTTTTCTTTCTTTCTAAAAATAATGCACTTAAAGCAAATTGCAATTTCTTGAAACTCATTTGAAAATACTGCTTTAAGACTTATAACATACTTTACTCATTAAATTAGTGCATAAGAAGTAATATGACAAGGTTTTCAAATAACTTTATCTAAGAAGGGACCATGTGGTGGTATAAGCATGAACCCTTAATCAATAAAAGATCACTAATAATATGAAGGACAATAATTTCAACAGTAGAATGAACAATTAGAGAAAGAGAAATTTGAAATAGTGGTCATTGGAGTAAGAACCTTATCTTTACATCTTGTTATTGAAACTGTAGATGTGGGGTGTGAGAATGAACTAAGTTCCTCACTATGATAGTCATACATATCAGAAAGAATTAGAGTTCTGAAGAGGATCTAGGTTGGAACCTTAGAACCCTAAACTTAGTCTTCCTTGAGGTTTGTTTAGAGTTTGGAGAGTTGATAGTATAGACTATGAGAAAATGAGTATTTAATATGACATACTCCCCTAATCAAAGTTAAATGTTGATGTTTAGGATTTCCACCCTTGGATTTCATGAAAAATGGTGAGTCCACGAGGCTATTCCATAGCTCATGGAATGATCCACGAATCATGGAAAGCCTCCTTGGAAGTATGGTTAGGGCTCATTTTTAAATGCCAAGTGTTGAGTATTCGTTTGTTCGAAATGTGGGGTGTTACAATTTTTTCTTTAAGTCGTAGCTTTGATAACAAGTAACCTTTTTTCTATTATGGTATTATTTCTGGCTTTCAAGTTTTTAGTTTGGTGACTTGCATTTTTGTATTCTAAGGTTTGAATAATCAAAGATATTTCTTATTTGCAGTATTTATGTAAATAATCTTCACCTAATAACCAAGTTGTTGAGTGTTGCTCCATTTTCTGGTTAATTAGAAGAAGACAATAAAGTTTGCTTATTTGCATCCTACCAAAATTGTAGGAAAATGGAATGTAACAAAGATGAAGTTGTTAAGGCCAAATAAATAGGTTTCCCGCCTCAGATGGTAATTCTTAGTTCCGGTAGATTATCAATGTATATGTTTCTCATGAGAAGAAGAAGACTAATGTGGAAATGGATTTTTCCTGTGTCCTTTCTGTAGAGCCCTCAGCTGATGATGAAACAATAATAAAATATTACACAAGGCTTGCTCAAGCTCTTAACCTGATAGAAATCAATTTGTTGGGAACAAATGCAGGATTTTTAAGATTATATCTAAAGCTCTGAGTTTGTTGTCTGATAGAACCAAAAGAATGATGTAGGAAAATAAACATGGATCTTCTGCTTCCAGAATGAAGCTTCTTACATCATAAGAAGTTATGAGTGCATTGTACTGGGAGACATTTTTGAAGAAAATTTATTCATTCGTGAAAACTAATGCTTGTTTTATTCTTGATTCAGTTTCCACTTGTTCAAAAGATGATAGGCAATTAAAAAGCACGGCTAGGTGTTTGGGAGAATTGTACAATTTTGAAATTCACAATATGCAAGCGAATAAGGCTAGGATGGAGATCAATAAGAAGTAGAAACAACTTTTCCAACTTCATCTAAGAAGGAAAATATATGGAAAAAGAAGAAACAAACTTCGCCTATCTTTAGTGCTCCTGTTGATTTAGAACTAGAATTTAAGTCAATGAATATTCCTGATTTAGACTTTTATAATTTTGACAAGTATAAAATGTGGCCAATGGGAAGAAATTATACACTTGTCAAAATTATGAAAGTCCAAATTAGGAACCGTCATTGACTTAGCTTCTTGTTCAAAATCAATAGGAGCACTACATACAAACAAAGTTAGTTTCTTCTTTTCCGCTTCTTTTTCCGTCTTAGATGAAGTTGGAGAAGTTGATCTCCTTTCTCTAAGCTTCTTGATGATATCCATCCTAGCCTTATTATCCAGCATATTGCAAATTTCTAAGTTGGACAACTATCTTTAACACCTAGCCATGCATCTCTTTTTATTAGCCTATCAACTTTTGAACGAGTGGAAACTGAACCAGGAACAAAACATGCATTAGTTTTAATGTACAAATTTCTTTTCTTCAGAAAAGCCTCCCGGTTCAGTGTACTGGAGTAAGAAGCTTCACACGTGAAGCAGAAGATCCATGCTTATTGTCATACGTCATTCTTTTGGTTCTATCAGACAACAACCTCCCTGCTTCAAATATAATCTTAAGCGCCCCTTGCCCCTAACATATACATTTTTATCACAATGAAGAGCTTGAGCAAGTCTTCTATAATGTT
>JAJONR010011814.1:0-12907 GCA_029582245.1 Solanum etuberosum | reverse complement strand
TTCTCCTCTTCTTCTCTCTTCTCTCAAAACCCTAACTTGTTTTGGTAAAAGCATAAACTGATCTAATTATGATTAGACCCTAACTTAATTACCAAAAATGGAATAAAACAATTGGGTAAGGAAAAGACTAAAATACCCTTTAAAAATCCGGATTGGACTTTCCTTATTTGAACAGCCCAACTTTCGATGGGAATATCTCACTCATACGAACTCGAAATTGCGCAAACTTGGCAGCGTTGGAAAGATTATTCCAAGATCTTTCCTACGATATCTGGAAACACACCTAACTCATCCTGAGCTAGGAGTTATGGTCGTTTGAAACATACTTAACAAAATTTCCAGATTTTTATAATCTTTCCAAAAATGGCTATTTCCAAATTTTTTACTTCTTCCTAGTTATTTCAATTTGCGAGATATTACATTGAGTTAGTGACCATATAATGCCATTACTTTTGGCTTTATTGGCTGAATTCATTGTGAGGAAAGAAACGTTCCAGTGAACATTGGAATCAAGAATAATGAGCAGCTTCTTCATCAGCCATTGATGGCATTGGTTACCCCTCACTTTATTTCATTTTTTAATTCCTCCATTATATCATGTAACATATGTAACCTCTAGGTCATTTATCTTCACTATTTACTACCCCATTATCTTCCTATTTATTCCTAGGAAGACTTCTTCAACTATAAATAGTGGTGGTCTTCATTTAATTTAGACACACAAGAAAAATATAGAGTGCATAAAGTTTGTCAAAAAAAAAGAGTTTTTATTAGTTGAAGGGAGGTGTTCTTCTTGTGGAGCTTTGGACTCAACTCTTGTCCAGAGTTGTTGAGTTATACTTTGTGTTAAGGTTGTTGTATCCTGGAGGGGACAAGTCAAGAAGGACTACTGCTGGACCGGTGAAAAATATTTACTGCAGCGGGCTTGAATTTTCTTAAAGAGAGCGAGATATCCGCGCTTCAGCCTGAAGAGATTTTATTTCTTCATTTTATTTTCAATTGTAAACTTGTAATTTTGTTATCTTGTAATTTTTCACTAACAATTTTAAGGAGATTCATAATGGCTACAATTGAAAAAACCGCGGATGTCAAGATGGGAGACCTTAACAAGCCATTTCGGTTCAATGGGAACCATTTCAAAAGATGGAAGGGTAAAGTACTTTTCTACTTAAGTCTTCTCAATGTTTCTTATGTGTTAACTGAGAAGAATCCTAATAAAGTTGACATCACCTCTATGAATGATGATGAAACTATTTCTCATCTAGAGAAAGTGGAAAACTACGATGGTGATTCCTATAAGTGTCAGTATTATATTCTTAATTGTCTATCTGATAATTTTAATGATTATTATGATAGAACTTACTTTAGTGCAAAGAAAATTTGGAAAGCATTGCAGAGTAAGTATGATACCGAAAAGGCTGGAGCGAAAAAATATGCGGCTAGGAGATTTTTTTCGTTTCCAAATAGTGGACTATTATCAGTGGTAGACCAAGCTCAAGACTTTATAATGATTGTTGGAAAGCTCAGGTCCGAGAAGGTCAAAATTGGAGATAACCTTATTGTTTGTGGCATAGTAGATAAACTTCAACCTTCATGGAAGGAATTTCAAAAAACTATGCGCAACAAACAAAAGGAAACCTCTCTTGAGACGTTGATAATGAAAATTTGTATGGAAGAAGAGGCAAGGGGGCAAGATGCACTTTTACAAACAAAAGAGAGCAACATCACAACAAAGGTAAATTTAATTAATTCAAATAATGTTACTCCTGAATCTCAAAAAAATACTTCTTTGAAGCCTAAGAAGGAAAAATTCAAGAAAAATAATGGTAGACCTCCCAATAAAAATAATGGTGAAAATAACCAAGCACAAAATCAACAAGTTCAAGATAAGGTACCGTGCTTTGTTTGTGGCAAGAGTGGACATATTGCTCGATTTTGCAGATTTCGGAAACGTGGTCCTAACCCTCAGGCAAACGTTACCGAAGAACCTTTTGTGGCGGTGATTACTGACATAAACATGGTAGAGAGTGTTGATGGATGGTGGGTTGATTCTGGTGCAAACCGTCATGTCTGTTATGACAAAGATTGATTTAAAAAATATACTCATTTTGAGGAGCCCAAAACCATCATGCTTGGTGATTCACACACAACTCAAGTGCTTGGAACGGGAGATGTCGAATTGTGTTTTACTTCTGGAAGGGTATTACTTTGAAAGATGTATTTTATACTCCTTCCATGAGAAAAAAATTGATGTCTAGTTTTCTTTTTAATAAAGCAGGCTTTAAAGAGATTATTGAATCTGATCAATATGTAATTGTGAAGAGGGATATTTTTGTGGAAAAAAGGTATGCTTGTGATGGGATGTTCAAACTGAATGTTGAAATGAATAAAGCTTCTACTTCTGTTTATATGTTTTCTTCAATCAATTTTTGGCATGCTCGTTTGTGTCATATTAATGATAGTTATGTTGGAATTATGAGTAGTTTAGGATTAATTCCAATGGTTAAAAAGAATTTTGAAAAGTGTGAGGCTTGTAGTAAAGCCAAAATCACTAAAAGGCCTCATTTTCAAGTTGAAAGAAAAATTGATTTGTTAGAATTAGTTCATACTGATATTTGTGAACTTGGAGGAATTTTAACTCGTGGAGGTAATATATATTTTATCAATTTCATTGATTTTTCTAAGTTTACATATGTTTACTTGATGAAAAATAAAAGTGATGCTTTTGAAAATTTTAAAACTTATCTCCGTGAGGTTGAAAATCAGTTTGGTAGAAAAATAAAAAGAATTAGGAGTGATAGAGACCGCGAATATGAGTTAAATGAGTTTAATTCTTTTATTAGATCATTGGAAATAATTCATGAAACTACTCCTATTTATTCTCCTTCATCTAATGGTGTAGCGGAAAGAAAAATAGAACTTTGGTTGAATTGACTAATGTCATGCTTATTGAGTCACATGCACCTTTAAATTTATGGGGTGAAGCTATTTTAACTGCTTGTTATGTGTTGAATCGTGTGCATGATAAAAAGTCTAAACTGACACTTTTTGAATTGTGGAAAGGTCACAAGCCGAGTTTGGGATATGGTTGTCTAGCCTTTGTGAGGCTAATGGATCCCAAGATAACAAAGTTGGATAAGAAAGTTACTACTTATGCTTTTCTTGGTTATGCTTCAAATAGTACAGCCTATAGATTTTTTAATCCTGAAGATAATATTATAATTGAATCAGGTGATGCTATTTTTCATGAGAATAAATTTTCTTTTGATTCTAAAAATAGTGGAGGTCAAAGGATTGAACAAAATATTTTGTCTCTACCTAGTTCTTCTACTTCTACTTTGAAAAATAAAGAAATTGATGATTTTGAATTAAGAAGAAGTAAAAGAGTTAGAGTAGAAAAAGATTTTGGTCCTGATTTTTATGTGTTTAATGTTGGAGATGACCCTCTCACTTGAAAGAAGCATTATCTTCATATGATTCTATTTTTTGGAAAGAGGCTGTAAATGATGAAATGAAATAACTATTTTCTAATAAAACTTGGAAGTTAGTTGATTTACCACCGGGTTGTAAAATAATTGGTTGCAAATGGGTCTTACGAAAAAAGTTGAAACCGGATGGATCTATTGATAAATACAAGGCTAGACTAGTTGCAAAAGGTTTTAAACAACTAGAAGGCCTAGAATTTTTTGATACTTTTTCTCCGTTAACAAGAATTACATCCATAAGACTTTTAATCGCTATGGCTGCAATTTTTGATTTGCAAATTCATCAAATGGATGTAAAAACAATTTTTTAAATGGAGACCTAAATTAGGAAATTTATATGAATCAACCTGAGTATTTTGTTGAAGCAGACCAAGAAAGCAAAGTATGTAAACTTACTAAATCTCTATATGGCTTGAAACAGACACCAAAGCAATGGCATGAAAAGTTTGATTCCTGCATGATTGAAAATGGGTTTAAAACAAATGAGTATGATAAGTGCATTTATTATAAGTCTTGGAATAATTCACATGTTATTATTTGTCTATATGTTGATGATTTATTGATCTTTGGCTCTAACATGAATGTGATTGATGAAACTAAAAATATTTTTAGAAGCCATTTTTATGTGAAAGATCTTGGTGAGGCAAATTTTATTCTTGGATTAAAAATAACAAGAACATGTGATGGAATTTTCCTTGACCAGTCACATTATGTTGAGAAAATTTTAACAAAAATTTAACTTTCTTGATTGCAAGCATGTAGTAACTCCTTTTGATTCAAGTGTTCACTTATTTCCTGTTGAAAGTGAAAATGATGTAATAAATCAAAAGGAATATGCTAGCATAATTGGAAGTTTGAGATATGTGACTGATTGCACTAGGTCTGATATTGCTTATGCAGTAGGAGTACTTGCTTTAGCTTCAGCTAGTGAGGAAGTGAATTGGTTAAGAGATTTATTATTTCAATTACCTTATTTTGAAAAACCAATTCCTCATATTTTAATTCATTGTGATAGCACCGATGTGATTGGTAAAGTTCAAAACCGTTATTACAACGGTAAATCCAGACCTATAAGGAGGAAACACAGTAATGTAAGATCGTATCTGACAAATGGTACCATTAATGTTGATTATGTGAAATCTTGTGATAATCTTGCAGATCCTCTAACTAAGGCCTTAACAAGAGAAAAGGTCTGGAGCACATCGAGGGGGATGGGATTGAAGCCTATAAATCCTTGAGTCATATATGAGGAAACCCAACCTGGGGACTAGAGATCCTATAACCAGGTTCAAAGGGAAAAACTAATCATATGATGACTTGTTGTGAAAAAATGCACATTTTTTTTATTCCCTCCCTATGGTGTGAATGCATTGTTTTCTGTAGTGATTTGTGAAGATTGAGTTTACAAAACTCTTAATGAATATTTGTAGCCCGATGGGTGGAGTGTTAAACTTACAGGAGCTCTCTCGACAGATTTCACCTATGTGAGTGTGGAAGTAGGTCGCTTCCTATGAGAATTGGGCTAATTCTCAAAAGCACTCACGAAACCGGGATAGCACAAAGCCGTAACGTGCTGGCTTTAAAGCTCATGTCAACTGATTATTATGTGTGAGCAGTAATATTTTATTTCCCTTAAGAAGTCATAGTTCAAGTCTGAGACCACTACGACTCTGGAGTAAAAGTTACTGTTTCACTAAGTAGAGGTTCAATGCACAACACACCTTTATTATGCATAGTAGTCTTCCTTCTGCTGATAGACTCTTTTAGTTAATATTAAAATGAGTGGAAAATTGTTGGTTATTGAGCATTTTAATAATATTATTTTTTTATATTAAAGTAGCTCATTTTATTTGTCCTAATGCTGCCTTGTTTCTCATGCATTTGGTCTTTGAGTTAGTGACCATGTAATGCCATTACTTTTGGGTTTATTGGCTGAATTCATTGCGAGGAAAGAAACGTTCCGGTGAACGTTGGAATCAAGAATAATGAGCAGCTTCTTCATCAGCCATTGATGGCATTAGTTACCCCTCACTTTATTTCATTTTTTAATTCCTCCATTATACCTTATAGCATATGTAACCTCTAGGCCATTTATCTTCACTATTTACTATCTCATTATCTTCCTATTTATTCCTAGGAAGACTTCCTCGACTATAAATAGTGGTGGTCTTCATTTGATTTTGACACACAAGAAAAATATAGAGTGCATAAAATTTGTCAAAAAGAGAATTTTTATTAGTTGAACGGATGTATTCTTTTTGTGGAGCTTTGGACTCAACTCTTGTCCAGAGTTATACTTTGTGTTAAGGCTGTTGTATCCTGGAGGGGACAAGTCAAGAAGGACTACTGCTGGACCGGTGAAAAACATTTGCTGCAGTGGGGTTGAATCTCCTTAAAGAAAGCGAGATATCCGCTCCTCAGCCTGAAGAGATTTTATTTCTTCATTTTATTTTCAATTGTAAGCTTATAATTTTTTTATCTTGTAATTTTTCACTAACAAAAACTAAAGAATGAGTACCGATATTCAATATATATATTCAAAAAAGTAATGAACCCCGATTTTTTATTTGAAAAACGAATATTGGATTTGTGTTTGTGAAACAGTAAAAGAAATCTTAGTTTCCTTTTTGTTTTAGAGAAAAAGTGTTTTTTGCTTTTTCTCATTTGTTAATTTTATGTTTGTTATTTGAAAATAAAATCTACATATAGCAAAAAGGAAAAACTGATGCAAGTTTATGCTTTCTTTTAAAATTTTAAAAAGAGAATCAAACATGTAGCTAAGAAGGAGAAAAAAACTGACTAATGTGGGTTTTGAACCCACCGTTTTTGTAGCCTCTTCGTTACCAATGATTACACATCCACTTATTTTGTATATTTATTAGATTTTCTAATACAAATATAAAATTTATACATAAATTATTCAATTAGTTTGAATTCTACGTAATACTGTAGCTCCACCTTAGATAGGAGGTTTGATCCAAAGCACCAAAGTAAAAGAGAACTCTTAAAAAGAGGCTGAATCATACTCCCTCCATCCATCCATCTTTACTTGTTCATTATAGGAATATTCAACAATATTTATCCAGTTTATAAAACCAATGAATAGTTTTCCATTTTACCCGTGTTATTAATATTTTCAATGACTTACATTTAATAAGAATGACTTGGTAAAATTACTCCTATCATTTTGATGTTTTTTAATTCCTTGTGTCAAGTCAATAGTGAGACAAAGGGCGACTATATATAATCTGTTAAAACTTTGACTTTTTCTCACAAGACTCGGAAACATGTTTTATGATATTTTTTTAAAAAGTTAAATATTTCTTCTGAAATCTATGATCAAACATGGTCTTTTAAGTGTCAACTTTACTAAAAAATAACTTGCACCACTTAGATCATTATAATTTATACTACACTCTAAAAGGAAAAAAACTGAAAAGATTACACAAATTTCGACCGTTGTTATATATATATAGTATTATTTTTTTCCATATCAGCAGTGTAGACGCTCTCCCAGTTAAACTACAAATCCGGGTCCACGAGGCCCATTAACTGGGCATTGGTGCACGAGCAACACGTGTCAATCTCCAATTGGACATGGGATAAGAGAAAGTACTAAAACCGAGGCCGTTGAGTTATGGCACATTTAAATTTCTACTACTCTAATCTTCTCTCCTCTGTTCAATAACCAGTAGGGTAGGTGAGAGAGAGAGGAGAGAGAGAGAGGGGGAGATTTTCATCTCAGTTCTATTCAAACTTGAGCTACTTTGAAGTTAAATTCATCAGGTGAATTGCATTCTCTAATAATCCTTTTGACTGATTAGATCTAGTTGCATTTCTCCAGGTGACTGAACATGTATCTATCTGTATCTGTATGCCTATTGCTTTTATTAATCTGTGTGGTCTCATAACACTTTTTGTTCTAGCTTTAATTTTGTTGTGAAGATAGATCTGTTAGAACAAAATGGTTGAGGCAAAGGATAAGCTATCGTCACACTGGTGGTGGTTGGACAGTCAGAAGAAGGGAACTCTAAATCGTTCACCATGGCTTCAATCAACTCTCTCTGGTCAGTGATTACAGCACTAGAATTCAAATATTTGATTTACTTTTGCTGATGAATCTGCTTTTTTTTTTTTTTTTCTTTAAGTGACTACATGACCGTTGGAGACCTTTTTCAAAGATAGAGACTATGGTTTTCTTTATGCAGATGTGTTTTTGCTTTTGCTTCTTTTTATCGTTTTATGCATGTTTGAAGGTTTAAAAACTTAATCGTTTTAACAAATTAAAGAAGGAAAAAAGTATTTCTTACTGTGTCGATACTTGATTCACCTTGAGTGGTAGGAATAAAGTCTGCCTACATCCTACCTTTTTAGACCCCATCAGTTTAGACCACCACACGGGTATGTTTTTGTTAGTTCATGTTTTAAAAACACATTAGCTAGTTATCTTACTCATTCGCGGTATATAAGCTAAACTTGTTTGAAATGATGCATGTTGGTATCTATGGTTAACTCTAGGACCCTTTTCAAATGCTTGTTGAGTGGAGAGGTCCCGAACCATAATATTTCACTTTTTTTTTAGTTTCCTGAAGACATTTCCAACTCTTTTTTCAGTTGTGACTTGTGAGTAATTTTACTTAATGGTTGGTAACTTTTAGAGTGAGTTATTATTAACTTTTGGCCATACATTAGCATTATGTTAAAACCTCTTTCTCTTTTTTAAATACTAATAAGTTAAACATAATGATGTTTAAGTATCTTGGACTAGCAATGTTTCTGGACCAGCTATTGATTGATAGGTTGTTTAAATTGGATAATGTTGCAGAACTAGATGAGAAGACTGAGTCCATGCTGAGGATAGTTGAACAAGATGCAGATTCCTTCGCCCAAAGAGCAGAGATGTATTACAAGAAGCGTCCACAGCTCATTAACATGGTTGAGGATTTCTATAAGACCCATCGCTTGTTAGCTGAGAAGTATGATCAAATCAAGTGTGAATCTGGTACTCGCCTTATGACACAACCGTGGATGTCTCCATTGTCTTTCACCAAGTATCATCCACAAAAGACACTGATGAGCGCCACTGAAATATCATATGACAGCTATTCAGAAATCTTTGATCCTGAGTCTGAGTTATCAGATAATATGTCTGAGATCGAGGATCCTGACCTAGAAGAAGAAGAAACGCAAACCCCCAAATCAGAGAAGGAAACAGTGGAAGTATCAAGTGGCTTTCACGTCAACAATGATGAAGTTGTGAAGCTGATGGAGGAAATTGAGAAGCTGAAAGAAGAGAACAGAGTTCAACAGGAGCTTCTATCACAGAAAGATGAAGAGAAAAGAGAGGCCATCAGGCAGCTCAGTTTAGCTGTGGATTTGCTGAGGGAGGAAAACATTATGCTGAGGAAGAGTGTTACTAAGCCAAAATCATCTCCAAAGAAGGAAAACATCTTCGAGCTCAAGACACTAAAAGAGGGGTTCCGGAAAACATCATCATCTCCAAAGAAGGAAAGCGTCATTGAGCTCAAGACATTCAAGGACGGGTTCTGGAAGAGGCTCTTCAATTGATCTCCTTATTCAGAGACTGCAATTTGATCATTCTATATTCTAGTTGTTCAATATTGCTTCATTCTTTATAGTTACTATAGTATGTAGGATTCAAAGTACTCTTATTTCATTTGCTATTCTAGTACTCTCTTAAGTCATTCTTGTTGTTATTGGTCTGACCAATTTGTTGCAGTATAGTAATAAAGTATTAAATTTCAGTTCTACATTCATGTTTAGGATACTCCCACAATTACATCAGTCATCATCCATGTATGCCTAAACAATGCGGGTGTAAACATAGTGGCATAACTATGATCTTTTTACACATAGTATATTGACACTCCTTGAATACGTGTGTCTCTGCCACTACATTATACTCATTCAACAAAAGAACCAGAATGCAGACTTATTTCCTTCTTGTTTTGACAATGTAATGCAATACCGAAATGAAGCCTAACAAATTATGAAGATGACAAAAAGTATAGTACATAAATCATAACAGAGTAGAAAAAGAAGTGAGACGCTTCATCAAAAGTATCTCACAAGATAAAAATACAATGAAAGTGAAACCAAACCAGTGGTAATTGGTTGCCGTTTTGAATAGAAATAATTTACCTTTTGAAGTCCATTTTAAAAAATAATTATTTCTCCGTTTAGCAACTCTTTAATTTAGATTCATGTGATATGTTTAAGACCACAAAATTTAAATACTTCTTTACTTTCTTAAACTATATATCGAGTCAACGTAAGGAGTAATCAACTGAAGAAACACTCAATACAAGTTATGAACTACCCCCCTCTATAAAGATTTAGTCTTTTTGTTGTCTAAAAGAAGTAATTTAGTTTGTATAATATGTAGGATTCATAATTACTCAAATGGCAAATTCATACCAGCATTAAGATAAACAGATTATTACATTCAAGAAAAGCGGAGAGGGTGGAATTACACTGGAAAACAATCACCAAATACCAAAACGAAGCAAGAGACAAAGCTAAAAAGAATGCCAATGGCTGAGTTTACCACAAAGCAGCAATCAAAGGCAACTAGGACTACTATCATCATCAGCAGCAGCAGCACCTGGCGCCTCACTTGAGCTCGAAGAACCACTGCTAGTAACACATGCTCCTCGCTTCTTGCGCTCCTCTTCATATTCAGGATCATCTGTGGGCAATTCAAATCTACACACGGGACAAGAATTCCTCGAACCCAACCACTGAACTATACAATCATCATGGTAACCATGCCCACAGGGCAAATTCTTTGCCATCTCGCCCACATTCACTACATCTTTACAAATGGCACATGCCATTACCTCCTGCTCTTCCTTGATCACCAATGTATTGAGACCCTCAATTGCACTCTTGGAAGCTGGTGGAGCTCCTCGTCTTCCGCTACCATCACTCTCCGCTAGGGTTTGCAGTAAAGCTTCATAACCCGCTGCGTCCACATAGTCTCCGGGGTTCCCGATGTAGCCATCGCCATCAGGAACTTGTAATCGGAGCTCAATAGAGTGGTCTTCCAGTCCCATCAGAATCTCTGCCCAATCCAGAATCCGGTTTCGCCGATTGGCAGCTCTGGCGGCGAAGTCACGTAGCCGGAGACGTAGCACATCCCTCCTCCTTCTCCGAAGATCCTCTTCATCATCATCCCGATTCTCGACTTCTTCATCCTCATCAACATCATCATCATCATCATCATCGTCGTCGTCGTCAGATTGGCTTCGATTCCCGGGATTTTCTCCGTCATCGCCAATTCTAACCCCGATTTCATTATCCTCCTCCTCATCGTTTCCCCAACCGTCCAGCTCGACACGGAGGAAATCGTCATCGGAAGGATCAGCGTGCTCAGAAGGCGGAGGAGGAGGTGCGTCGTTGTCACGCGCCGCCTCAGCTATGAGGCGAAGAACCTGGATGAACTGATTGCCGAAAGCAGAGTCATCGATCTGATCAGTAGACGCCGTCACCGGTGAGACAGAAACAACACGTGAGGGTATGGACTCGACGAAGCCACTCTTACAGTTGTTGCAAATGATATCGGCGGGGAGATCGGGTAGGGTTTCGACGGCAACCCGTGTCTCACACTGGTAGCACCAGTAATCAGCATCCGACCCGGTTGGTGCAGGGACTGTAGGGGTCTCGGCCATTGTTGGAGACTTTTGGTGGTGAACAAAAAGCAGAAAAGAGGACTAATAAGTACTCTTATTTCATTTCCTATTCTAAATACCCATATCCACCAAATTTTAGTTATACTATTTTAGCGTAAAAAGTAGGAAAATTGTATAAAATAGCAAATTATTAATTTAAATTAAATGATATAATCATAGTTTTCATTCGCCTCTCTCCCTGAATTTTTTGCTCGCCACTCTCGATTTCTCGCTGCCAGTCTCTCCCTCGCCTCTCTCACTTTATACAAACACAAATGTATAAAATGCGTTTGTATTTGTATAAAGCTAGAGAAAACTGTATATATACATAACTTTTCGTTCGCCTCTCTCCCCAGAGAATCTCGCTCGTCACTCTCACTCGCCACTCTCACTTTATACAAACACAAATGTATAAATTGTGTTTGTGTTTGTATAAAGCGAGAGAAAATTGTATATACAAATACATATATTTTCGCCCTATACACTTATAATTATACAAAAGAAAACTGGGAGGAGAAGATCTGTATTTGTATAATTATAAGTGTATAGGACGAAAATATATGTATTTGTATTTGTATATACAATTTTCTCTCGTTTTATACAAACACAAACACAAACGCAATTTATACATTTGTGTTTGTATAAAGTGAAAGAGGCGAGTGAGAGTGGCGAGCGAGATCTGGGAGAGTGGTGAGCGAGATTCTTTGGGGGAAAGAGGCGAACGAAAAGATATGTATATGTACAATTTTCTCTCACTTTATACAAACACAAACGCATTTTATACATTTGTGTTTGTATAAAAGTGATAGAGGCGAGAGAGCCAGCGAGAAACGAGAGTGGCGAGCGAGAATTCCAGGGAGAGAGACGAATGGCAACAGTTTGCAACAGGTTACAATTAAATCAAACTATGGTTATAGCATTTAATTTGAATTAATAGTTTGCTATTTTATACAATTTTTCCAATAAATTATTTATACCGTTCAGTATATAAGACTTAAGGTTTAGTTTCATGTTTTTATTTCTGGCTGTCTCAAACTTTTGATTAGTCTACCATATGTCAATGTTTCTCTTGAAGAAGATGCAACATGTGCATCGTTCATTTGGTTTGTCATCTTGTTTCGGTGTGATTTTCAATATTTTTACTGTGTCAAATCTTATCGGTTAAATCGATAAGCGAACTGATAACGATCAATAACCGATAAATCGACAAGTCAATATTTTAATTGTCCTATAATGATTTAGCATGTCTTTAAGTCAATAACCAATACATCAAACCAATAATCAAAATCGAACCAAACCGATCGATATACAGCCCTAACATAAAGTGTAAACCAACTCTAACCCACTACACTAAATTTTTTATTAAAAAGAATATTCTTTTTTTATTATTTTTTCTCTTTTTAATATTATATTATTATTTTTTATTTCATGAAACAAATCATTTCTTCTTCTTTTTTCACGCATTCACCCAGTATAATTCATATTTTTATATATAATCATTTAATATAAAATAATTTTATATCATATTTTTTTAAAATTATATAAATTGCTAGCAAATATTATACATTATATATATATGAATGGATAAGACAAATAAAGTGAATTCATTTATGAAATACAATATATTATTGATGAATGTTTATTATTTTTTATTATTTAAAGTGCAGTGTTATTTATTAACAATATATTATATTTGCAATTTCATTTTTGTGATATTTTTATACAATTATA
>JAJONR010011813.1:0-21105 GCA_029582245.1 Solanum etuberosum | reverse complement strand
ACGCCAACTAACATACCACAAATTCTCAAGGAAATGATTTTTACGATCGCTTACAAATTGAATAGAAAAAAATGACTTATTTTTAAATATATTATAGTATCTAAGATCTCTTAGATGTAAAAATTTCTCAAGTTTTCCTACTCTGAATAAGTGCCACCATCCTAATAATTACTATTCAATATCTTATCAGTGGAACTCAAAAATAATTAAAACAATGTTTATATTCATATCATTAGATAACAATAATAATAATCTAAATAAAAGAATGTTATGAACAGTGGAGCTGAGAGTTAGTTGCAGATTAGTTACAGCAAGTCACAAAGTTAGTTACAATTGATATAATGTATTCTTGTGCGATTAATATTCGCTTCCTCTCTTATCACAATCACAAGCTACTGCTACTAACCATCTCTGTCATCATAATCATCACCATCATTGTCAACCATTATTATCGTCATCAACCATCTCTTCTATCATTGGCAACTACCATCTTTATCAACTATTAATGTCAGTCACTGTTGCACCTATCACTTTCATCATTATAACTATATTCATTGTCACCATAGATGTCGCCTCCACCACCACTATTAACCATTACCACTTGTACAACCAATCCCAACCAACTCTATCATCACAACTCGTATTGTCGCCAACTATCACCAACACATGGTCAATCGCCACATACTATTCAGCCATTACTATCACTTTCGTCGCTGCCACGACCACCAAGATCATCCATTATCACCACGATCAATCCATATTATCAACCAATTCCACCATTACAACTAGCATCGCCGCTAACGAGAATCAACATATCGTCAACCATCACAATCAACACCGCCAATTACTAACATCATTCAACTTCACCATCACAATCATCACTATCATTATCAACTGCCTCTATCATGACAGTAACTACAACACTAACCACCTCCACCATCACAGCTATCACCACTATCATTACTAGCTATCAACACCAATTATTACCGTCACTACAAATCATTTCCACCATCATTAGCGAATGTAAAGATTCTCAATAATGAATTCACTTTATAAAATTTATATTTTTTTAATATGTAATTAATTTATTTGAATGTATATTTATTATATTTAAATAAATTAGGCACATTTAGATATTGAAAAATAAATAATTTTAATTATTTAGTATTCAGATTTAGAGACAACATATTGACCCTTCAGATCCATACGTTTTAATTTTAATGAAAACAGATGACACCTCACTCACTTTCGAGACTGAGTACTAGTACTAATAATGCTTCCTTCGGATCATAACAAGTGATACTTTTAATTTTAGCATACCTTTTAAAAAATTTATTCCCTCCTTAAAAATAAAAAAATATTTTTACTAATTTATCCTTAATCAATGGCTTGAAAAAGAAATACTCTCTCCATTTTAAAATAAATAATTTTTTGGAGTGTGACACTCCTTACAAAATTTATAGTTAATCACATTAATTAAAGGATATTCGGTTAATATTACATTTTTACTTGGAAAAACTACATAATTAGACATACTTCATTATTAGGAGTGGCAAACGAGCGGATCAAATCGAATATGAGTCGATCGAAAATGAGTTAAATAAAAATGGTAAAATACTCAACTCGATTCATATTTTAAATGAGTAAAAACGAGTTATCCAATGAATCACATGGGTATCCATATTTACCCATATTATTATAGGGATCATCTTAAAAGAAAAATCTCTTACCCCACTTTTCACGCCACTCACCCCCCCCCCACCCCACCCCAACCCCAACGCCTCAAAAATTAATATTTTTTTAAAAAAATAAACTTAAATTTATTTTTTACTACTTCGACACCTCCCCCCCCCCCTCCCCACACACACCACTACCCCCCTAGCCCCTTCCCTAAAAAAAATTGTTTAAAAAAAAAACAATTTTTTTCCTTATCCAACTCATCCCTACCCGGATCACCTACACCTTAAGAAAAATATTAATACCACTTTTGTTTCTTTTATAAATGAGTCTCTTTTACCCATTTTATCCATTTAACTACCCACTTTTAAATGGGTGATATGAGTTTGATTTTTTTACCCATTTTAAATGAGTTGGGTATCCAACTCATTTAAGATGGGTAATTTGAATGGATACACATATAAATTACTCATTTTGCCATCTCTGATCACTACCATATATATTATTATTATTACCTATACTTGTAAAATATTGTGTATCTTATCACTACTTAAGAGTTTCCTTTGTATCTTAGACTTAGATACATGTAATTTTGCTACCAGATACATGAAAATAGGGAGAGAGGAGAGCAAGATTCGTATGTATTTCAGATACATGCGAATCACACTGGATACACACTAGATACATGTATTTGTATGTACCTGGAGTGATACACACTAGATACATGTATTTATATGTATCTGGAGTGATTCACGTATATCTGGGATACCATATACATGAGAGAGTGGCGAGAGAGATGGGTGAGAGGCGAGCGATATTTGCTATGTATTTCAGATACATGTGAATCTGCTTGGATACAATGTATCTAGAACAAATTACACCTAAATTTGACCTCATGTATCCGAGATACATGTATCTGGACGTATCTAGAGACACCAAAATTTGATAAGATGCATAATATTACAAACTAGAGTGTATCTAAATAATTAACTCTTAAACTAGTGGGATTTATGTAAATTCCCTTTTTACTTCTTTGCTAATTATTCTAAAAATTAGAAATAGTTTTTAAAAAAACCATTAAAGAGTGATTTTTGAGACAGCAAGCTGAGCTGCATTGCTGTGGTTTTGTAAAGCTTCCACGGGGTGATTAATAAAATCTCTTAGTTACCAACCAGAAAAAAAAAAGAGAGACTGACAATTTTATTTTATTTTTAAAATTGATATTTTTTAATCTTAAAAAAATCATTCCCATAAAAAAAAAGGGCAAAAATTCATTTATTTTCAAATGAAGGAAGTAGCTCTTTAATAGTTTGTTGATTATGTAAAATTCTATTTATTTAAATAAGAATAAAATTGAAAAAAATAAATCAATGTTTTATTTTATTTTATGAAATACCACTTATTTTGAAAAAAAATAATATCATGTATTATGAAGGCATTTATTTCATTCAAAGTGGCGTGAAGTAGTAGTAGCTAGCAAGTTGTATAAGAATTAAAATGATACGTTACAGAAAGTATGAATAATTGACGTTACATTTCAAACTTAATCAATGTCAATATCTCATTGTTGCACGCAGAGGCGGATTCAGGATTTGGAATTTATGGGTGTCAAGTAGACACATTGTTCATATCACTAAATCAATTTTAGGCTTCGGTTCTGCGCAAAGTCTACATAGCATAATTTTTTAAAAATAATTTTACTAATATTATAAATATATATTTTTCATTTATAATTGTTCTCGACTAGTTTACATTTTTGAAAACGGTCAATGAGAGCATCATTATTTATATTTGTAAATATATCATGTACTATGTAACAAACTAAACAATCATTTGAATATTAATCACCAATCCTATTTCATACTTCACTTTTTATCTACTTCATGGAAGAGAATGATATTTCCACAATTACTATAGCTACAGGTAAAATATTTGTTTAATCATTTTCAAAATGATTAAGAAAAAAAAATATTTTTCATTTTATTAGGAAATTTTTTATCAATAATACAAATTAAAGATGAAGTTACTATGATATCATCTAAAAAGTACGTAAAGTTATTCTATTTAAATTATAAAATGAGATTAAGTAAAATATTACTTCCAACCTCTTTTAAGTTAAAAGAATTTCAAAAGAAAAGAAACAAGAAAGGGGTTCTTTAAGAATTATAATTTTATTAGAAAAATAACAAAATATTATATTTATTAGGAAAAAAAGTGTATTTTTGACACAGTAAAGTAACAACGAAGACATTTTTTGGGATTAAATTATTAAGAGTGGAATATTTTTGGAACAAATAATTAATAATAGGGACATTTTAAAACCAAATTATTATGGAGAATATTTTTTATTCAATATGACATAGTTTATGGCTAACTTTAACTCTTCATCAAACAAATAGCTAATAAATAAACAAAGATTAATAATTAAATTAGTCAACAATAATTACTAATTAAAACTAAGCCAAAATCTTTAATAAAACCATCCATTGTTTAAGCTGAATTTGGTATACCTGAGGCTGCAATTTTAATTTTTTTAAAAACGTCACCTGCCAGTTTCGATCTCGCGTCTCGTAGGAGGGGTTTTTGCCCTTAACCAGTGGCACCACGACACCTTTTGGTTCTGTAGGTGCCATTTGTTAATTTATACAATATCTTACACCTATACATACATCAGATTTCGAAGCTCGGGGGTGGCGTGGCACCCCCACCGGACATAGTAGATCCGCCCCTGGTTTCATGTGATATTATCTAAACTAATTAGGTAAAATATATACATCAACAGTAGAGACGAATCCACGTTGAATGAATTTTAGAAATTTTTATATATATATATGTGTTGAAAAATTATTTTATGTTTAATTGTGCACCCTAACAAACACAGGTGTGTTAGGAACATGTTGGTTACAGTTGTTGCTTCTTATGCTTGTGATCCAAGATCAAATCCCAAATATCTCTAGCCTGCATACATTTTACACAATCTTAACCACAGAGTCATTATCTCTTAATCGCGTAAATTAAAAATTATATTTAACATGTATAGTTGTATTTTTGTCATTACTCGCCTCTAATCAAAAGTTAATATATTCTTCTTACTCTTCACTCTTCAGCAAGGAATACAATCATATCATGATATCAAATCATATTATATATCACCAATCATCATATCATATATTATTAAAAGTGGAAAAATCTAAGTCAAAAATTGAAATACTATTTTATTTTTATACTAAATTAAATTTTTATAAAATATTTAAATAATTAAATAAATTTGACATGATAATTAATGCATATAATAATATATTGGTTCAATACCTATAAATATTTGGCAACGTTAAAACTTTACAAATACAACACAAAATTTGAAGTGAAATATAATCTCATCAATTATATTGAATCGAGTAATAAATGGAAGAATTGTTCTCTCCGCCAAATAGTTAATGCATGTTGTACTTATAGTGCAATTTTTTTTGTTTAATAAATGGGAGGATGTATATATTGAAAGCTTGTTAACTACTGATTAAAGTTCAAAATTTACATTTGGTTGTTTTAAAGGAATTAATTTTAAGTATTAAAATTTTCCTCTCATTTGAAGTTCTCATTATAATTTTTTAAGATTTATTTATAATTATTGTATTTTATTGTTTATTATATGCATATTTTTATAAAATTTTAATCGTTCTAACAGATATATATAAAACTAGATAATTTAAGGCCTGTAATACGGGCCGAATATAATTTCACATTTTTTTAAAAAAAAACTATACAAATTCACAATTTAAGATATCATAATTTCTAAAATTTCTATTATTTGAAAAAAATACAAAAATTCTCTTTCGGATACATCCTTATTTCCTCTCGGATACATACATCTCCTCTCGAATACATCCATCCCCTCTCGGATACATCTTTCTCATGAAGTAATTATGTATCATTTGCAATGTATCAGACAACCAAGGAATGTTAGAGCAATGAAAATTTTGAAATTTTTGTAATTGAGGAAACCTCTGGGATATGATGTAATTAGCCCCCAAATGTATGAAATTTCTGTATTTATACTTCTTCTTTTTTCAGTAAACAACTTCAATATATTACTTAATAATCTGTTTCAAATGTTCATACGATATAAATGCGTCGTTTACAATCCAAATTGAGAAAGTTGAATTCCAAGAAGTTTTATGTAGCAAAGAAAATAGAGATTTGTGTTAGATTATGAGTTAAAACATTTCGTGTTCGAGGAATATATAAAATGTTGATATCTTTGAAAAAGTTCATTGATCTTCATGTATTTTTGCAAGTGGTATCTATTTTCCACAATGTTATCTTCTTTTTGTAATATTTGGACCATAAGTCTTGCATCTGACAAAATACTAATCATTGATCATCCAATTCGTAAAGATCGATTCAAAGCCTTTCAAATCTTTATTGATTCAGCTTAAGTATAATTTGTTTGTAGTTTTCTTTGTCAATGAATTTTGTTATACATTTTATTATTGTCTTCGATAAATAGAAATACTTCTATTTATTTTGATTTTAATATTGAAAGTATTTACAATAAAAAACAATCACGAAAGCAACTTTATTCCTATATACAAATATCTTAATGTTAAATTCTAAATTACATTAATAAAAGTTTTTTGATATTACACTCTAAATATCATGCCGTAAAAGAAAACTCTAAATCTTACCCCCACAAAATAATCAATATACTTGTTTTTCTTTTTCAGGTTGTTTTTTCCTAGTTTATTTATTTTTTAATTTTTTTCTTCATCTATATTTCTCAACAAATTCCCTTTCTATTGACATTCTCTTTTGTTGTTCTTTTTTATTTTTTAACTCCTCGTTTTTCTTTAGTTTTTATTTTAATATTTCTTAGAATTTGAATTTTAAACTTTTTTTTCTGAATTTTCTCTGTTAAATAGTTTACCATATTTGATATTAAGAAAATATCTTATAAAGAAATGAAAAATTAATATTTTTTAATCTTTCGTGGAATACATTATCAAATTATTAATTTCTTGATAGTCAAACATTCTTCATTCTTTTAATCACGAAATTTGATATTTTCTTCAAATTAATTAAAAAATATTGATACATCATTTTAAAGACTATTTTAATAATCAAGATACGAATTTTAGTAGTGGTCATATTATGTATCATAATATTAAAAGTATGTTTACGTAATAATCCTTAAAAGTATTTTTAGGAACAAAATATTAGCTATTCAAACATATTTTATTTAAATTAGTTCAAAATTTTCTTTCTAAAATATGTTAAAACAAGTTTAGCATTTATTATTGTTAGTAAGAAGTTAACCAATAGAAACTCTTCATTTTAACACAATTACAAAAATATTCTTATGGATCCATAACAAAAGTAAAGACATGTATGGATTCTTCTAGATTTTCATTTTGACCATTAATTATACAATTATTATTTTGCCCTTCAATGATGTTAAAATTACTAAAATGTCATTGATCGTTCTTCTCATGACTCTTTTATATAATAAAAATTACATAAGACACGTATACTATACACGTCCAGAAATTAGTAACTAGAAAAGCATATGCTTCATGGCCTTAATGAGAAATGATATTTAATTACGATAACACGTTCAACACTAATCACGGTATATTTTAATAAAATATGCATATTAAGCTCAAAATATGAAAATACACGCTATAAAATATATGATAAAATGTGAGGGAATTAACATATAAAAATGCATATGGGAATTAACATATAAAAATGCATACTCCTAGTCAAATATATCAGTATATACCCCACCCTTAAATTCAGGTTTCCCCTCAAGCAAGTTATACTTTATGGAACTTTCACTATATGTGGACTAATATTAACTTAATTATTGCAATTTATAAAATAGGTTGAATAAACATAGTTGATAGATATGCCTAGGTTTTTCCTATTGGCTTGAATCACTTCATATATTAATGTTCACTAATGATAGTGTAGATCGTTTGAAGACACCAGCAAAAATTGTAGTGGAGTGGTAAGTACTTCTTTATCCTTAATCAAGAGGTCTCGGGTTCAAAGCCCTCTTAGGTAAGGAGTCATCTTTGTTAGGGAGCGTTTTACCCCTAATGTGGGACTTCCTGGCGAATCTGAATTTAATCGTCGGACACCTAATAAAAACCAAAAAAAGATCAATAAGAGGAAGATGTAGTCAAACGTTACACACTTTAAAACGCGTTTTCGCATTGATGAATAAGACGATTTAACAAGTACACATCTTAATTTCACTCTCATAAGCCATAACGGTATTCTTGATCTATGCAACAATCCTAGAGATGTCACAAACTAACTAACAATACTTACGAGATACACGTAGAGCTATTTTGCTTTTTTACAAATAACATCAACAACGGTTCCTCAATCTATTTCTTCAACTTTTTAACTTTAGATTACGTGAAATCGTGATAAAGAAATGAATTATGAATTTTACTTAATCCCAACATATAGTTCATGAAGAAAGAATTACTTAAAATCGATATATGGAGATCAAAGACTCTTTATGACTTCAACTTTGTTATATGTTTGCTATGAATTTTTTTATCACAATTAAGTGACGTTTTCTTCTTTTTTTTCTGAAAGAAAAAAAAAATATTTGACTAATCTTTTTGTTTTTGTGAGATATAAGTGGTACCCTATATATAGTTGTATGAATCTTTTTTTTTCTTTTTCTGAGTGAATTGTTAAAAATTATTTCTCTCAATATTTTATACTATCTTTTATATTGTGGATTGCTTATCTTCGTCCGCAGATACAAATCTCGAATCACATTAATTTTTTAATGTTTCTTTTGATATATTTCTCTTTTGTTATCTGATTTATCGTTTCTCGTACTTTGCTTAAACTAACACCTAATTATTTCAATCCTAACCAACATAATCATCAAAATGAATTTATAATTTTTCTTTCATTAATTTCTTTGACTTTAACACCATCATATGCACCTATCAATCAATGTCTAATAAGGCCACTACTTTAATGTTTCGGTAGAGAAATATAGAAATTACAAACAAGTTGATGATAAAAAATTCTACATCCCTTTTCCTTGAGAAAAGTTGGATATTATCATTATAATAAAATAGTCAACTTATGGTAGGTGTCATAGACTACAAGTATTTCATTTTAATACACAAAACACGATGATATCTTCGACTAACTTACAAGATTCTAATATCACGGTGGAGCCACGTTGAAGAGAAAAAAATATCATATATATATATATATTTACTAGTATGATAATATCATTTTAGATTAAGGTAACTTGTTTCAAGCATATTAAATTATATTACTTTAAAAAAGTTCAACTATTATATTATTTCTTAATGAAATGTACTTCCTTTCCCTTTCCCCTTCCCCCTCTACATATCCTTTCATAATTAAATCTATATGAATAGAGAGAACAGATCAAGTAATTATGAAATAATCTTTATGTTTCATATGAATAGATTACTTATTAGCTTGTCACTTGACGACTGAGTTAATATCTCAAAAGATCATCCAATTTTAAAAAAATATCTAGTAAAGTCATTAAAATTTATTTTGTATCAATAAAATCACTCAATTTAGACTTTTATATCATAAAACCACTCAACAAATTTATCATCAAAAAGGAAATTTGACATGACAAAATAATTTTCTTTTTATAGTATGTAAATATGAATTTCACAAATAAATAAAATTTTAAAACCCATTAAAACTTTTTAACGGATATAATTTTTTTAACTAAGTAGGCATTACATAAAAGCGCATAATGTTGCTGTCATGTTTGATGAACTTATTACAAATCAAAAAAGATATGTTTTTTTCAATGATATAATTTCCTTTTTTATGTTATTTCTCTCGCATAACGTTTTTTTTAATGATATAACTTATTACAATTTCTAGCTTGTCATAAAAAAAAATTATCTAACAAAATTTGAATTACGTGAAAATGTTTAACACGTAAGCTTTTATGTACAACATTCACTAACCTACTAATTAGAAACTTGTGGTTAAACATACCATGCTATTATTATACAGATTGCCATTAAAGAGATTTTTAAAAAATTATCAAAGAGTTTTGCCTTTATATAAAAAAAGGTTTTTTTTTTTTTTTTTTTTTTTTTGTAATAAAAGGGTATCATAATAAAATAAAATTGGGTGGAAAGTTACATGGATTTTGTCACCATGCAAAATAGTACTACTTTTTTTTTCTTTTATCGATGTCACCGGTGGACCACACTAAAGATGTTTTTTTCCTTTTATTGATGTCATCGATGGATCATGATAGTTCGATACGGAAAAAAATATTTTTTTATGTATAAAACATGAGTGACTAATAAATAAAATTTTGAATCAGTCGATAAAATATATTAATGATATTGGGATTGGATACATTATAATAAAAATAGTACTTATATTTGTAATGTCATGATTTAATATATGGATAATACATATGATAGTTATATATATATATATATAAGTTGAAAATACTACTTATCATATAGATTGAAACAAAAAGATAGTTTTATAACGTATTGTATTGTATTATATTATATCATACTATACTATATTATATCATACTGTATTATTTTAGTCAATATAATGTTTAAATAAATTGTATCATTTTTTAATTATATAATGTCATATATTAATAATTTAAAGAATAAAGTATTTAAATATGTGGCCTAGTGATCAATTAAGTGGTTGAGAATATAAAAAATATTAGGTGATTTTTCTCATCTACTCTTTCTGTCTGACAATAATTATTCACTATACTAGTTTAAGATGTCTAACAATACTTATCCATTTTATGAAATCAATGAATAAGTCATAAAATAAACAAGTATTGTTAGACTGAAAAAATATTTTAAATTTGATGAACAGAATTACCCGAAAGTATCAGTGAGATTTAATGCTGGGATATATACCAACAATAAAACACTAGGTAAAACAACCATCCAAATAAAAGCTGTTACTTGAAGTTTTTAAAAAGTATGTGACTATGAGATTCACTGCTGAAAAAGAAGTCTATTTAAAGGCTTATGAATGGTAAAACCACTCTCACTTGCATATTTTATTCTTCCATTTCATCATCAGATATCCCTTTCACAGTGTCATCTTTTGCCTCATTGCCTTTTTGTGGGGTCTTCAAAAAAAGGTACATTTTTCTATGTTTTTTTTTTTTTTTTGGTTGTTTTTCCCTATTGTTTGGAAGAAATCAACAAGTTCTTATCTGATTGTTCTTTCATTTCTACTGATTTTTTGATACCATGTTTGTCTTTAGACATGGTGAGTATTGTCCATGTTTGAGAACTCAAGAAATGGTTGGTGAAAAATCAAATCTTTATCTTTTTTTCTGTGTTTTTTGGTTGTGTTTGTTCTCTGAGATTGTTCTTCTGAAAGGAAAAAAAAAGGGATCTTTTACACAAATAGATTGTCGGATCCGCTGTTTACTTTTTCTAGCTAGTATACATAAATTATACTCTCTCTGTCCCAATTTAAAGACTGTAGTCCTTTAAATCTTGTCGGTGGAATGTTGGAATTGAAAAACTTACTAAATACAGAAAGACATTCTCTTTTTGGGACAAACCCAAAAAAAGAAGACACTTAAATTGGTTATACACATATTGTACATATTTCTGTCAGCTATTTTTAGGTTAATTCTTCAAATTTCTTGCATTAATAGCTGGTCGGATTTTGAACAATGAATTGAGTATAAACTATGGTTAGATTGAATCTTTAATGTTCTTTTCTTAATTTGTGTAGGATTTTTGGAGCATTCCTAATTTGATTACAATTTCACCTGAAATTGAAAAGGTTTTATCGAGTGGTTTGAAGATGTATTTGGTTGAGAGCAAAGGAGGGGCTATAGTTTGCATGTTGTTGTCTTTGTTCTTCTTAGGGACATGGCCAGCCTTACTAACTTTACTTGAAAGAAGAGGGAGATTTCCTCAACACACTTACCTTGATTATACTTTGACTAATCTTTTGGCTGCTGTCATAATTGCTTTTACTTTTGGTGAAATTGGGACAAGCTCATTGGAAAAACCAAATTTCCTTTCTCAACTCTCTCAGGTTGGTGCATAATTTACAGCTAATAACTCTATATGATTCGATCGATGGGTTCGAGTGTGAAGCATAGATGCAGGATGCTAATGTAAAATACTTGTATAGATATGAACACCTTGAAATTTAGTACTGTTAATGATAAAGTATGAATAGGTGAGTTCTTCTGGTACTTGTGCTGATAGGAGGTAATAGATATCTTGTAGAGTTAGTCGAAGTGTGTGCAAGCGCCAAGCTGATCCGCACACCACTGTTATTTAAAGAAGTATGAATAGGTTAGTTACAGAACAAGAAGAGTAGAGGGGGAGGGGGATTGGTTAGTATTGTACCATTAAGGTCGAAAAAGTTTGTTGCACTAGTTTTTAGTTCTTGTTTTGTTTGGTTTTACGTTGCGTGTAGTACTCTGAGTAATAAGTAGTCTATTTGACTGAACATGATTTTATATGTGACACATTTGCTGGAAATCTTGGATAGTGAAATTAACATTCTCTAATTTTGGCATTGGCAACTTCTGGATCTAGGCCGTCTATATGTTGCATAACTTCCATTCAATTAAGTACAATTTATATATATGTTGCAAGTAGCAACTGGGGAACATGATAATGAATAAAACAAGCCTACATGACTGTCCTTCCGTTCACCAGTCACATTATGTTCAGTCTTCATTTCACCAGCATTTTTAGCGGTTTAAAATGATGACCAAGAGACAGATGATATTACCACCTATAAGCTACTTGATAGGTGGATTTAAAGACTAGAATTCACCGCCTCTTGTTATTCATATGATGTTTCATTGAGATGAATTATTGTTACCAGTTTAAGGTGGAGTCTTTTTTATTAATTCGTCATTGGTTTGCCCGGTGATCTTATTTGGAACTTTGATTAGCATTTGCTTTAGTTTCTTCTGGTTTAACTTTGTCACTACCAAGAGATCCGTGCTACTGTCAAGACTTTAGCAGTCATCATTTCTAGCAATATTTTACGGTTTTAATGCATACTTCTATTAGGATCACATATACGCAGGGTATTGTCTTGTTCCTATGGTAATAGAAACATTCCAACAATTCCATCAGATTAATCGCATGTATTGTTGTTAATTGTTGAAATTGCACAATAAAAAAAACATTTTTGGAATCTTCGGGACTCTGGAATCACATTCGTGGAAAAAATGGTGCAGGATAATTGGCCCAGTGTCTTGTTTGCAATGGCTGGAGGGGTGGTCCTCAGCATTGGGAACCTTACAACTCAATATGCTTGGGCATTTGTTGGTTTATCAGTTACCGAGGTCGTCTCCTCAAGCATTACTGTTGTTATAGGTATGATTTTAACTTTTCCGAAATGACCTAGTGACTGATGTCCCTTTCTGTAGTATCATAATTTGTTTAAATTTTGGACTATTGGTTCGGTTATGACAGGAACAACCTTGAATTACTACCTTGATGACAAAATTAACAAAGCGGAGATTCTTTTTCCGGGGGTTGCATGTTTCTTGATTGCTGTTTGCTTAGGCTCTGCTGTTCATGCATCCAATGCAGCTGATAACAAAGCAAAGCTTGCTAGTTATTCAAATGAGTCTAAAGATGGCATTAGGTATGCACCAATACGCGTATATGCTAAGGACATCATTTTCACATCTTTGCAAATTGGGGAATGACGTTTTTGGTTTGATTCTTTTTGTTTAAATAATAAAAACAGTATACGTAAGACGTTATTTTTTCGTCCGAGTCTCATGTCATGAATTCATGATAGCGTTGATGTTGTATATATGACTAGACGAAGAGTACTGTCATTTAATGACTTAACCAGCGTATAGATTTTCCATATTTTGCTTTCTTTTTCTTCCTATTGAAAAATGCAGGATACACAGAAACTCCGGCTAGGTACACATTTCACATTGCTTTACAAATTTTTCGCCATTAATCTCGGGAAATTGATGTTTATTCTAATTGAAACATTTGCAGGGCTAATAATATTACTGACTCTAAACAAGCATATACAAAGACAGGTATTATAAGCTTGAATATGAAAATATGAAGTTTCATATCTTTACCCTTTTTATAAGATCCATAGCCTTTATATATTTTTTCCTAAAGAATTATTGTGGGAATTCTAAACATCCATAGTTGACGTAAATGATGCGGAGAAGGGAGTTGCTTCCACAGAGAAGGCAAAATTTGGGACTGCTCTTTTCCTTATTGATCTCGAGAAGAGAAGAGCAATCAAGGTCTGAAAACTCTTTTTTAAATTACTAATCTTATTAAATATTATTATCACTTTAATATTAACTTCTGTCTTAAAAAGTTATCATGGACTACATATTAGATCTACGCGGAATACTTCATTTAGACACTAGAACTACAACATGTTTCGATTGAGTACCTGAACACATGATAAAGTGTTCCTATTAGACGTAGACACTTCCTGCTCAAATTTTGAAAAAGTTTCAGGCTATATCTCATTTTTTTTATCGTTTTGTCGGTCCAATGTTCAATGGAAAAGCGCTTTCCTTGTTTGTTCATAATCGTGTGTTTGCTTGCAGATATTTGGGAAGAGCGCTATCATTGGTTTGGCTTTAACATTCTTTGCTGGAGTTTGTTTTTCTCTCTTCTCTCCAGCATTCAACCTTGCCACAAATGATCAGTGGCATACTCTAAAAGATGGAGTTCCGCACTTGAGCGTCTACACAGCATTCTTCTACTTCTCAGTTTCTTGCTTTGTCGTTGCCTTGATTCTTAACCTCATCTTCTTATACCGTCCTGTTCTAAATGCGCCCAAGTCGTCCCTAAAGGCTTATATTAACGACTGGAACGGTAGAGGTTGGGCACTTTTGGCAGGACTTTTGTGTGGTTTTGGAAATGGTCTACAATTCATGGGAGGTCAAGCAGCTGGATATGCAGCTGCTGATGCTGTTCAGGTTAGTCATTTTTATCATTAATCAACCGCGCCTCAACATAGTTGGGGTCGGATATAATGAATCCTCTGTATCTGTTCCGCGATAAAATTGAAAATGAAAATCACACATAAACATGCTACTTTTGCAATTCCAGGCGCTGCCTCTCGTGAGCACATTTTGGGGGGTAATTTTGTTTGGAGAGTATCGAAAATCGTCTAGAAAAACATACACGCTACTAGTTGGCATGCTGTTTATGTTTGTTGCAGCTGTTGGAATACTTATGGCATCATCAGGGCATCGAAAATAGTGCTTCGTAGACAGTTACAACTCCATAAATCATAATGTTATTTGTACATATTGTCAAAATTAGAAAAATGGTACTATTGTATATGATATATATATATATTTTTTTTTTGGTACTATTGTATATGATATATTGCTATTTCTTGTTGAATAGAAGCACAATTTAATTAAAAATTCTGCTGGAGAATTCTCATTGTATATAGCAACCATTGTAAGCATTTAGAGACTTTTTGTATGGATAACGAATCACATCTTTCAACTTCCTTGTATGTATTTTATTTATACTAAACTCGTCCGTGCTTCACGCTGGTATAAAAGTAAACAAAATTGAAAAATATTAAACATGATGACAACTTTAATTTACTATCGTTTTGTACATTTTTCTATCTACACAAACATGAACAAATGTGATTCACCATAAAAAAAAAATATTCATTAAAAAAAACTAATAATAAATAGAAGTGTCAAAATAGAAACACTCTAACAATTACTTGCATTTTTCTCTGTTTAAAACCAAAGGATAACAGTGTAAAACGACAAAGGTTAGAAAAAATATTAAAAAATTATACAAATTATACTCTCAATGAAAGTGGTTAGAATTTAATAACAAAAGGATATATAAAAACTTTGAGTTTTAACAAAGAATTTAACACTTATATTAATAATTACATATTCTATTTGGCTACGAGACAAATATCAAACATAAGTTTCATATTTGTTTGAACAATAACAATGAGATTTTCTAACATAATGCTATAAAAAAGCTAGTAATTTTTAAAAAAAGGCCATCCATTTGATGAACTATAAAAATAAATTATAGTTTTTTTTAGCTATTTTTTTTTAAAAAGAGAGAAAAATTATGCGATCGCATATGCTGGATTTTATACAACTTTTTCTTTTCTTTTTTCTTCCTTCCTTGGTTGCAGTCGTACTTTACAAAATATTGAATTCCATTTATCATCCCATTAATCAAATAAATCCCTTCATTTACTCAACTTTTTTTTAATAATTTTGATTTAAAAAATAATAATTTTGTTACTATATCAATGTCTCATAATTCTATCCTATAAATTCAGCATATCAGATTAACTCTTGAATAATTATTTGTATCTATATATTATATGAAATAACTGTCTATATCTATAAATTAATTTATGGAGAAGTGAGTTGACATCTCGTTTTGACAAATATTTTTAAAATTTGATATTCTAAATGTAAAATTAACTTTTAACACATAAATAACTTTAATTATAGTTAGCTACTTGTTAAAAATAATAAGGTGGCGTTTCACTTTGAAAATAAAATTATTTTTTCTATTTTTACAATAAAACATGGCTAAACAACTACTAAATATAGTAATTGTTTTTCTCATATTTGAATTTTTTGTAAACAATTCTAAAATGACCACAATATCACTCAAATTACCATGACATCAAAAGCAAGCCAAAAGTTTAGTGTCATTTGTTCCTATTCCAGAAGAAAAAATAGATGATATTAAATGGTTATCACTCAAAATTCATCATAACGAAAACTCATAACCATTATTATAAATAAGTTATCTATTCGAAATTTAATTTCAACTATTATATGCTTGTCTATAAATGTAAATTCAATATCCACGACATATCATAAGAAAAAAAAAATCAAATAGATATTAATTAAATTCTATTTGATATTAATCAAAATTTTCATATCTTCATAAAAGCATCCTCCCTCATCCAAAAATAAATAAATTAAAAGTGGACAAAAGAATTATGTATCTATAAAACTTCTTGCTCAAATGTTGCCATATTCTATAAATATCCACGACATATCACAAGAAAAAAATGTCAAATAAATATTAATCAAATTCTATTTGATATTAATCAAATTTTTCATATCATCATAAAAGTATCCTCCCTCATTCAAAAATAAATTTATTAAAAGTGGACAAAAGAATTATGTACCTATACAATCGCCTCTCTGTTTGCATTACCTTTTCTTTTATGAATAATCAGAGCATAACTATACACTATGTTATTAATCAGCATAACATACACTATTGTTGAAAAGGAATGAAAAGTATATATATGCAAAAATATTATTGAAAGATCATTGCTCCCAAAATTTAATGCAAAAAGTAAATGTAAGAGTAATTGTTGAATATATGGGGTTTATAGGAAGGGAAAGATGAAGAAACATAGGCATTCATTATCCATTAGTTATTCAGTTTATTGAAGAATTAAAACTCAATATTAAAGGCATGATATATTACTATGACGTGATTTTTTATACATAAAAAATATTAGTATATTATCATGTTATCATTATATAAAAAAAGAAGAAAAAAAATAGGAAATTAATGCAAAAATCATATTATATATATATATATAAAAATAAAGGAGAAACATAGACAAGGTGATGTGGCACCTCTCTATAGCCTCCATTTCTATTTATCTTTTTTCTCTTCTTTTTTTTCATTTCTTTTCATTAAATAATTTATTTATTAATTAAAAATTTTAATCATATTTACTATTCTAATTATATCTAATAAGTTACAACAAAACCTCCATCTATTTACATTTTCTACTTAAAAAATTATAATATTATATATATTTATAAGAGTGTACTAATAGTTTTGGTATATTGCAATCATTGCTTCTTTTTTTTCCGTTCTGTAATAATAATTATTATGTTGCTATTCTTTTTATCTTGAATGTTTGATTTTCATTAGATTCATGCTAGATTAAAAAAATTAAGTGTAGTATATTATTAGTTGAATAAGACAAATATGATATTCCTATTGGATTGCTTCTGTAGTGTTGATATGATTTCTCAATTTACTGAAGATGATTTTCACCAAAATAAAAGTCTACCTTTTATTATTTTACAAGCAACAGATTCTAAAAGATGTAATTTTTTTTAGATAAAATAATATGGTAAACATGACTTGAAATTAGTTAAATTCTGATTTTATTAAATTATTGTTTATCTATTTATTTAGAGTAACTTTTTTCATTAATTTTTTTATGAACACCGTAAAATTTAACTCTGTCCTAAAAATATAATTTAGCATTTATCGCAGACGCATAAACAGAAAGCAAATTTTCTTGAAATTATTTTTCTTTCTTTACACGTTTTTAAAGATAACATACCAAATAGATTATACGAAATCAACTATATTTAGAGTACTAAAAGCATAGGTAGTGGATTATAAGTTGAAATATAATTTATTGGGTTCAATGGTAATAATATTTGACTCAAAATATTAAAAAAAATAAAATTATTCATAAATCTAATGAGGTCCATGCAAAGCGCGGATATATTTACTAGTAATAGATTAAAATGAACCGTTTTGATTTTTATTAATTTGGTGTGTAATTAAAAGGTAAGAGATTTAATTGGAATCTGACTATTTATAGAATATGGCAACATTGAGCAAGAAGTTTCTCAAGGCACTAATATTTCTCTTTCATATTTAATATTTATTTAAAACACTTTTGATTAAAAATTGAAAGAAAATCCAAATAGTTTTAATTTTTATGAATTTGTGTGTAATTAGGAGGTAAGAAATTTAATTGGAATCTGGCATTTTATACATGGCAACATTTGAGCAAGGAAGGCACTAACATTTCTCTTTCATATTTAAACATAGATAATGTGATGTGACAACTCTCTAAATTTTTATTTATCTTTTTTCTCTTTTTTTGGGCTTTTTTTCATTTCTTTTCATTAAATAATTTGTTTATTAATTAAAAAATTCAATCATATTTACTATTCTAATTATATCTAATAAGTTACAACAAAACCTCCATCTATTTACATTCCCTATTTAAATAATATGTCTCTTCAACTTATTTCTAATTACGGAGAAGGGCCTAATTGGTACAAAAATATCCTTCGTTAACCTATTGGCTCCATAATATCCTTGGTGTCAATCTTTATGGCCCTATAATGCCCTTATTACAAACATCCCCATTAACAAATATAATTATAATTCTCATTTAATACGTGGCATCATGTGATTCGTTGAAAATTTAATTAACTAAACAAATTAAATCTCAACCCAAACACAAATCCACCCATTAATTCCTACCCGCTCCAACTAGAAACCTATTTTCCCTTCTATTTTTCTTTGTAGAATGAACAGTGATTCAAGTTGAATTTTTCATGGATGAATCAATTCTTGATAAGAATCATACTAGAAGAAAGAGTGTTGCATCACTGAAATTCGTTAATACATGTTGCAACTGGTCCCATCTTGAGAATTTGTCTCTTGCAGAGTATGAATCATGAATCTTACAATAAATTTGAGTTAGTCTCTGGCTCTCCAAACTCACAGCTAAAACTTAGGAAGACTTTGCATCTTTCTCTTCCAAATCACAATAGATGCTTCAAGACTTGATCTATCAATCTAGAAATATAATACAATAAAAAAATCTCCTAAAGAATCAATATATTAAAATCTATCTTCCCTTTAAAATGTCTCCAAAATTTGTGAGTGTCTGCGTGCTCCTCACCTTGAGGAGAGACTCAAAGGTAGTTTTCAGGGACTTCCATTAATTTCTGCTAGTATTTGGGCATTAATCGCCATGGATACTTTGAGTACTTGGTTCACAACATTGAATCACGATTTATTTTAGGACTATCTCAAATTTCTAGTTGGGGCGGGTAGGAATTAATTGGTGGATCCGGATTTGGTTTGAGATTTAATTTATTTTGTTAATTAAATTTTCAACGAATCACATGATGCCACGTATTCAATGAGAATTATAATTATATTTTCTAATGGGACTGTTTGTAATAAGGACATTATAGAGCAATAAAGATTGACACCAAAGGTATTATGGAGCCAATAGGTTAACGAAGGGTATTTTAGGCCCTTTTCCAATAGTTCAAGGGCATTTTAGGCCCTTTTCCGTTCTAATTATTCTTATGGTTTACACAATCTATAACTAACAATTATCAATGTTCAATTTTCATTTTCATTTTCTCATTCTTTCTTTTATTAGTATAGTTTTTTCCTCTTTTTAATTTTTTTTTCTTCATCTTTTTTATTAATCATGTACTTAATAATGTCACCATATGGTTTTCATTTTGATAAAGATCATAGATATATTCTTCGAGATTCATCACATTGATGTTCACATTAGTTTGGTACAAGTTCGTCAAAATGAAGAACGAAGCTTAATTATCTTGAAAGATTTCATCAAGAGAGATGATCATATTAGTACAAAAATTTGAATGATTTCCAAATATTTTGAAGATTTATTCATGTATTGTTTTGATTTCAATTAATATTATTCTATTCTTTTTTATTTATTTTGATTAGATATATAATTTCCTGTTATTCAACAAAAATCAAATTATGAAACTCTACTAATCAACATATTAGAAAGCTCAATTAGCATTTTTTACTCATTTTACTTTGCTCTTCTTCTTATTATTATGTGAATGAATGAAGATGAAAAGTTATACGGTTTTAGTTTTGTGTATATCTGTTTGTCAAGTTCTAATTAATATTTTAATTTATGTCACAGTTGGAAGATATAATATTACACATGATACATTTCTCATAGCTATTGCATATTGCTGCCCCTAAAAATATATGATATGGTTTATCATATTAAAAAATAGTCACAGAATAAATAAATAAATAAATCATCTTTTTAGTATTTTTAAAACTTTTAATTAATAAATAAATTATTTAATGAAAAGAATGAAGAGAAAATTTCCCCTTAGTCACATTAATTATATTAAAACTAAAAAATGTTATTTCTTTAACTTCTCTTAATTATTGTAAATGAGAAACATAAAAAAAGTGATGTGACATTTATCTTTTGTCTCCTTTTTTGACCTTTTTTCTTATTTAAATTAATTGATTTTTTTGTAAAAGTAGTTTACTTAATTAAATACAAACAATTTTTTATTAATGGAGGAACATTTACAACAAAAACTCTTCACATACTAATTTATAAGGAGTAATTATTCATAACTCACATCTTTCTAATTTCCACTCTAAATAAATTAATTTTCCATATTTTCTTTTTTTGGCCTTCTTCTAATTATAAATTTTAAAATAACAATTTTTTTTAAAAATATTTTAAGTTATTTTCTCTTTATTATTTAATTACAACCAATATATATATATATATATATATATATATATATATATAAAT
>JAJONR010011812.1:0-17997 GCA_029582245.1 Solanum etuberosum | reverse complement strand
TATATATATGTATGTTACATATTAGACAAACACAACTTTCATGCTATGTTATATTATCTATTAATCAAATATAGTATATGTACATATATTATATATATATGTATGTTACATATTAGACAAACACAACTTTCATGCTATGTTATATTATCTATTAATCAAATATAGTATATGTACATATATTATATATATGTATGTTATGTTACATATTAAACAAACACAACTTTCATATCTAGTTAATTGTGTATTGTGTATATATGGCTGTTGTGTAACAATATGCAGAATATATTGTAGTAGTACTATATATCATCCTCTCTTTGGATATTTTGTCTTAAAACATTTTACCACTAGTACTAATATTAATTGCTCATATTACTTCCTTTGGTTTTCACCCTGTGTTTGGAAGACTAAATTTAAATCGATTGCTCCATTCGGGTGTGGTGTTCCTAACAGGACTTTCTTAATACCCAGAGTTTGAACCCAAGACCTCTGGTTAAGGGTGTCGAGAATGAGGATATTATTTTTAAATTTAAGTAGTACTATGTGTCAATTAGATTCTTACATATATATGTTTATCTGCTATATAATATTCTGATTATTAATTTTCCTTGTCTTCATCAATGTACATTTCATACCAGATTGCTTCTCAATAATTGGATTAGATTTTCGACAACCATATATATATTTAGTATATAAATAGATATATATATATATCTATAGTGTGTGCGTGCACGTCGATAGTTAGCATTAAAATTTAAAGGGCTTTCATTAATTCCTCAAAAAGACCACATGAAATGTTACACATGAGGACCTTAATTCCCTAATTAGTTCAAGAAAACTTTCTTTTCCCGAGAAATAGTTAGATACAAAAGTACATCTTGTGTTTATAGTCTTTTTATCATCATAGAATAGAAAATTGGAGCATTTTGTGAATCGATTGATAAAGAAACGTGAACATAATAATTTCAGTTCATAATTAGTATTCCAATTAGGCTTTTGTTTTTATATTGGATTTCTGGGGTCATTAATAGGAGGGATATATTAATTTTAGCCATGAAGGGCGCAAGAATTTTCATGCTTCCAGAATACTTACTAATCAAAATATTGACTATTAAGTGATTATCATAATGACATTGACATCTACTATTTTGTCCAAAATTGTCCGTGGCCAATCATGTATATTTTAGTCCTAATTAATTCACTTAGACTTCTTGAATCTCTCCCATTTGTTTCCAATATGAAATATTGACTCCATCAGTGGAGAAAAGTTGATTATTCATGAAAATGAAATTTATGTTTTGTATATTGTTGGTGTAAATAATTTATCCTTGATGGGACAAAAACATTCTAATTATATAAAGTTTAAGTTTTGTATATTATTGGTATAATTAATTTTCTTACACTATCAAGTCATTCGAAAGATATTTACATATATATCAAGTCTCCTTATTATATATATAAGATCTAAAATCTTGAAAATTATTTGTACTCAAATCATGATTTGCATATAGTATTCCTACTAGCTATTCTCTTTCAATATATTGTATTTCAACTTTGAATATTTGAACATTCCACTACCCAAATTGAGAGTCTAATTTTACAATTTTCTTTAAAAATGAGTGGGTGGGGGTTGGGGCATTTAGGTATTTGACACAAACAAGACAATGAGAAATGCATGCAAGTCAATATTGAAATAGTAGTATATAATGGAATTTTGCCAAACTGCAAGAACCAATTTTCTCCTAATCCAAACAAAAAACACAATCAATTTAGGTTTATGTGGTCGGGTAGATGATAGAGTTAAAAGTTGGCATTATTGGAACTAAGACTAAAGTTTCTTGGAAAAAGAGAATGAACACTATTTAATACTCCTAAACTACAGCTTGCAAATAAAGTTGACTTTTTTTTTTTGGGTTGATAATTTCAACAGATTGATTAAGTTATCTTTTATACGTGGGGCTCTACCAAATTCCATAGGAGTATATGTGGCATTAAATTTGAACTTAAAAATAGTTTTTTTTATAACTATGTTTAATTATGTTCATAAATCAGCATCCACGGATTTGTATACATAATATAAAATAGAGAAAAAAAAAAATAATGAATTGTAATCTTGTGATTCCAGCCACAAATCTTGCCCACGTTTAGATCTTAAAAAAAGCTTCAAACAAACAGCCCCTCACGTTACAAAAAAATTCGAATACCATTAAATTCAATAATTCTAAAACAATTACTTAATTAACTCGTGTCACACAAACATTATAGTAACTTGTTTTGTAATATAGTAACATTTTTATTTCAGAATTTCTTGTTATGATCGTTCACGGTCAGTAGTGTAGTCACATGCAGTGAAGGATGGTCAGTTGAACACTCATCGAAAAAAAAGAAAATTGATGGTCAGTTGAACACTCATCGAAAAAAGAGAAAATTGTATGAAGTGCTAGTTATTAACAAAAAGAAATGTTAGTTCTCCACTTTGATAATTTTGGAATATAAATGGCTAACAAAAATGTTAACACTACTACTCAACTCATTTGACATTTGATTCAACAAATTAGTCAGTATGGGTCTACAAAAACTTCATGCTAAGCACGTCAAAACACCAAGAACCCCACTTTAGAAAATCCAAGACTGAAGAAAATGATTTGGCATGACATTTGAGTCACTACATATATAAGTTCACACCCTTTTCTCCCTCCCATTCTAACATATAAAAGTTAGTACTGAACTTTCAATAAAAACACCACCAATTACCAATCCATTTGTGGAACAAAATTATCAAACATGATGCGTGTCCGTGTTAAATTACCAGGATTCTGCATGAATCGAACTGCAGTCCATGTTCGATCGCGTAATTCGCCTTCTCAGCTGTACAAGAAGGCGATTGATTTGATCAAATCCGATGACAGCAAGTCTGAATTTTCCAGCAAAAACAGCATTGAGATGAATTACAACACCGATGAATCGAAGACAGATTCTGAAAATGGGATTAATAATAGAGTCATGGTTATGGTTGATACTAGTCTTGAAGCCAAAAGTGCTTTGCAATGGGCACTTACACATACTGTTCAAAGCCATGACACCATTATTCTTCTCTCCGTAATCAAGCCCTCTCAACAAGGTAAAACTTATAATCCTTTTGTCTGACATTTTTAAGATCATAAAATTTAAAAGTCTTTCTTATTTTTCTAAACGTGATGTTTAATCAAATTAAGACACATGAAATGAAACAGATGTGACTAATGTCCTGTTTTTGTTACTTGTGTAGGTGAAAATGAGAACAGTGAAACTAATCAGAGAGCCTATGAACTTCTTTACTCCATGAAAACTCTGTGCCAAACAAAGAGACCAGGGGTAAGTTCTGAAATTGCTTTGCATTTGAATTTGATTGATTGGTCAATGAAGCTACTAGTATAAAACTATTTTTTTTCTCGCCCAGTGTCTGGGACCCACATTGGAGTCTGACTAAATTCGGATTTGCGTTGAGAAATCCCACATTAGGAGTAAAGCGCTCCCTAACAAAGGCAACTCCATACACAAGGGACTCGTACTCGAAACCTTTGATTAAGAATGAAGAAATACTTACTATTCCACCACGATCCTTATGTATAAAACTATTGTTTTCACCTAATAATGTTGTAGCAAGTCCAAATGGCCAAGTTAGATAATTGAATGGGAGAAAAGTTAAATACAGAGTATAGTGTCAGTCCAAATATTGTCCGTACCAAATCACATGGAAAGTTACCAATAAATATAATTAAAAAAGTGCTGTCGAGTATTTCTGGTTGGCCTAATTAAGCCAATTGGCCAAGTCTTAGTAGGTAAAATAATCTTCTTCTCTAGGCAACACTTCAACATGACAAGTAAATTAAACAACTCCTACTTTTTGGCTTCATGCTAGCATGTGTTTACTTGCTGCTAAGCAATTTGTCTCATTGTTTTAGTTATTTAATCATTTTTTTGAGTGTGTGTGAGAGAGAAATTTCATGAACAAAATGCATTTGATTTCAATCTGGATGTTAATTAAAAGCGAATTTAAAATTTAAAGTCAATAAGAGAAGTCTTGGGTAACATCAATATCATGTCTATGGTAAGACCCACTAGAGGGCTGGCCTGAATCGGAGTCATGATCAACATGACACTTTCTTGGTGGACTTATAGTTAAAAATAAAATTGACTTTTAATATAATGATAAACACTTAGTCCTAACCAGTGATATCAGAGTCAATGTCATGAATTTGATTCCCAAGCATGAGGTAGGTGTTGGGAGGGGGATTCTTGGGTAACACCAATATCCTGTCTATGGCAAGACCCATAAGAGACTAGAGTAGCTTGGATTGGAGTCATAATCGAACGTGGTGCATTCTCGGGCTTTGAACAGACAAAGAGATGCTCTCCCTACGGCCCAAGAGTGTAATCTTATCTTACTGCTATAAATCAACATATTCTTTCTTCTTTTGTACTATATGCAAATATGATTGAGAGTGGAAAGCAATAAATTCAGTTGAACTCACAAAACCAACCCTAAATCCGGCTCGTACTTTAATTGTGATGATTTGTGTGTTAACAGGTGCAAATGGAGATTGCAGTGGAAGAAGGGAAAGAAAAAGGCCCTGCAATTGTAGAAGCAGCCAAGCAGAGAAAAGTATCATTACTGGTATTGGGACAAAGAAAAAGATCACTAATGTGGCGTTTACGCAGGATATGGTCAGGGAAAAAGTCGAAAAACAGAGTTGTGGAACACTGCATTCAAAATGCAAAATGCTTGACAATTGCAGTAAGAAGAAAGAGCAGGAAGTATGGAGGATATCTCATTACTACTAAACGTCACAAGGATTTTTGGCTCTTAGCTTAATCATATTGTTTTTATCATTCACTGTTCAGATTTATAAAATTCGGTTTTCTTTCAACTGTAATCTGCACGAAACAAGTAGCTACTTCCTCCATTAGGAAATGAATTGTACAAATTAAAACACAAAAATGAGAGGAGTTAAATTTCGTTGGACATGAGTGTTGTATGTTGTGCTAAATCAATCCAAAGATATTCTTAACATGAGGTCATATGCACAGTTTTCCTCAAAAGATCTCACATCGTTAAGAGATGTAGACCTTATATGTAGCTTCTCAATTTTAACTTTGTTCACACATCATCTTAGAAATAGTCAAAATGTAACGAACCTAGCTAGTACTATTATAATGTGATTTGGTCCGGAATATGAATCTTTTTTCTTAATGATAGAATGAGTTAAACCTCAGCGAAATGATCGCAGAGTCTTTCATAACCAACTCTAGTACTGTTTTAGATGTAATATTTAGGTACATGTCCAAGTCAAGTTGCTATTTGCTATCAAAATTCAAAATAACAAAATGAATGTACATTTACCTAAGTTGACCATTGTAGCTATATATATATATATATGAACCTACTATTAGCTAGTCTAACATATGAAAAACTCTTAACTACATACATTTGGCTTCATCCTAAAGGACACTATATGTCAGCTTCAACAAATGAGAGTTTTCGGTGAGAACTGAGAAGATGGACATTTTAAACTTAAACAACCAGAGAAAATGATGCAATTGAATGGAAAATGTTGTATTATTCAAATAGGTAAGCAAGGAACAAATACAACACATTAGGTGCTAAATTAAGAAAGAAAATAAAGGACGATTACTACAATGGATCTGACTAGACTTATTATGATCTGCATCTCGAATCGTCCATGTGTCGGGTCTAATACACATAGGACTCACTCTATCCTAATATACGCCTTAGACATAAAACTTACGAGATTTTTTTTTTTTTTTTGAATTTGTAGTCTAAAAACAAACTATAGAAAAGTTTAAAATTGAATTATTATTAAATATAGAACAATACCATATTTTTTTAACAGAAAATGAAAAAGTGTCACACAAATTGGACAGAGTGAGTAGCAATAAATATTTCCATTGGGAACAATGTTTGTTAAGTATCATCCCAAAATCTTAATTTTGATGTGATATTTGTTTCTTTTCAATTTGTTATTTCTTCTATCAGTTGACAAAAGTCTCTGAACTCTCTTCACAAGAATGATGGGGGAGATATCGTTGTAAAGGTTTTCACTAAACACAGCGGCACATGCTGCCCCTGCGCTCCTTTATTATATTTGTTCAATTGCCTCCTACATGAGCAAAAAATAGATCCTCCCCATCTCCATATTCCCCCCCTAAAAAAGGCTTCTCCTCCTCGCACAATCTTCTATGCTATACTCTTTAAGCTGCTTGAATCTTATTGAGGTTTGATAAAAAGGTCATTTTTAACGTTTTGGCCAAGACCATTTTGCCATCCGTCATTGTTTAAGCTCATTCTGCATTCCATCGTCTTGATTGATTGAATCTGACCAATGGGTTTGCTGCAATATTCGTGATTCTTGATTGAAATAAAGGGACGAGTTTTCTTTCAATTCTTGATTTGGGGGTCTCAGATTTGGGTTCTTTTTGTGTGTGTGGATTCAATCTTGGGGATTGGCTGTTTTCATTTCTTGTTTTGGCGGTGAATTGGGGAAGATAAAGGTATAAGATGCGGCGGCGGGCTGCCGATTATCGGCGCCCGGTTCGAAGGAGGCTATCTTGTTGGATCTGGTCGCTTCTTGGAATATTCTCAATTGTAGGTTTCGTTTTGTTTGTAGTTCATCATCATCATGACCACGAGGATCACGTAGAACAACCTGTTTCGGTAAGCCTCCAAATCCAGACCCAGATCATTCATGGCTTTTCGTAAATTTTATTGCTTTCTGAATCATAGTGGTTCAAGCTTAATGAGCTTGCTTTTTTGATAAAGTAGAAATCCTCCTTGTTCATTTTCCATTCCTGGGAGTTTCTGATCTGAGAATGTACTATCTTTTATACTACTGGTCGGAGGATTACTTTTGTAGTTTTTCATTGATTGATTTTTGTTACTATCTGTTATTTCTTGTACTTTGATTATAGTGTTATCTTGTTGTAGATATTGTTCAACATGCTTTGTTATGCTTTCACATAAATACTTCTTTTCTTGGATTACTTTGATTTGTTTTTCCTTGAACCGACTCTCTATAAGAGAGGGTAGGGTCTGCGCACACTCTACCCTCCCTAGACTCCAATTTGTGGGACTGAGTATGGTGTTGTTGTTGTATGTTTGTTTCACGAATTGTTTTAGGTTTTTGACAATACTGGTTGGTAGTTTTCTAGGATGGTAAATCTGCACTTAGTTTTCAATGCATTAACATCAATTCGTTCATGTTTTGGTTCTTGTAAGTGATACTTGTCGCTTAAAAGCTTAAGTGCGATGACTTTCTCTTAACTTCAGCTCCTATAATGGAAATTTGTGTTGCCCATTTTTCTTTCGGTTTGTAGCTCATGTACCCTAAGCTAGAATGTGGAACATGTGGATCGCTTCTATATTGTTCTTTTCATAGTAGATATAGTCCATTTTGATTCAGATCGCATAGGAGGGAATAAATAGAGGTGTTCAACCTATGCGTGTTGAATTTTGTACTTATTACGAGTTAAATTTAATATCTTCTGGGCTTTTGTAATCAACTCAATGTTATGAGCAGTCTGTGCTTTCCTTAAATACTCAGAAGTGTGTCACATCGAACTCTAATAATTTTCTATTAGATGTGCCTGTGGGGGACTGAACGTTCTGTTTTCTAAATATTGTTGTCAATAATTTACTTGTCGTCTCTTCTGATCTTTGCGGCTGTCGGTGTGCTTGTGTTCCTGGTGACTTTATCTTTTTGATTGTGCTAATTATTTTGAGGAAGTGGTGGTATTAGGTCCTGTGCATTATACACACCTCATCCTTTTTCTTTTATGACAAGGGAAACCCACAACCTCTACCCTTTGGGTGCGCACAACGTAAAACCCCGCTCCTATGCAATATCTCACAAACGACATAGGAGAAGTAACCCGCACTAGGCAAGCCCGGTGCGACTCGACCCAGAAGGCAAACCTCTTGCTTTCACTGGCAAGGGGTTTCGAACTTGAGACCTCCAACATGAAAGTCCCAAGCCCAAACCATTGGGCCACCCTGAAGGGTAGCTCATCCTTACATCTATCTATACCTAGTTTTGCTTCCTGTTTTCTACCATTCTCCTTTCTCCCTTCCGCTAGAATGGAAACAATCCACCTCCAACTTCTTATTTCCCATCACACCAGCAATTGGTCCCTGCTCCCAACATAGTCACAGTTTTGTCCTCTTATTTTCCCTCTATTTTCTTTTTCCGCTTCCTGAAACAAGCATTTCATCGACATCAACTTCAATTTCTACCTTGACTGTCACATGGAAAGAATATATATGGCTGACATGCTTGCTATGACAGTCTATCTGATAAAACCAACACAAAAGTATTGACGGTAGAAGTGTTATAGATTTATAAGTCAATATAGATTTTTGGGTGTGACTTCTTTAGATTACTTGACCTAAATTGTAGTCCCATTTTTCATTTGGTGCACTTCATTAAGGAAAAGTTTCAACACGGGAAACCATATCTTGGCTTTCCCATTTTTGAGGAATAAATGTGGGAAAAATGTGTCTACAGAAAAGTAAATGGGTTCCACGAGAGGCATATACAGTGCATTAAATTTTTTTTTTAAGTTAATCAACACCATTTCATGATTAACTAAGGATGAAAATAGGACCTGTTTTGGGTCAGAGGAAGTAAATAAAGTTTACCCCATTCAGTAATTCGATGGTCTCTCATTACTACCTCAACCTTTGTCGTACATCATTATAAAATGTAACCCATGTTCCTATTACTTAACTTTGTAAGTGATAAAGCTAGATTAATCTTTCCACTTCACTCCACTTGCTACTTTCTAGCCCTTTTCACCTATTGCTGTTTTTAATTCTTTTCGATAATTTCTCAAGACAAATGTTAAATGTCTGTTTGTTAGCAATTTTAGTTCTTTTAATGTTAAAATATGCAGAAGCATAGAATGTGCCATGAGTCCTTGTAGTTGGCACATCTGTTTGAGTTGACAGGTTCTTCTAAGTCTTGTACAGAGAATCTTTCCAGGAACAGCAATATCCATGTAATTCATTACGTGGTTTAAGAGCAAGGACTTAACAATTGGTAAAAGTAACTCAAACTATTTTAAGGTCTTTTTGAAGTTGCATTCTATATAGAATTGCAATTATGGATTAGTATGTTAACTATGTAATTGTTCACTAACACCTTTTTACGCGATGTGTCTAGTGAGAATTGCGATGTCATTTACCTATACTTTTGTATGGTTTGTTGTATTCGCCAATGTATGATTATACAGATAGAGTTAACCTTCACTGGATGGATTGGCTGAGTTCCATCTTATTTTATTTTAACTCTAAAGTACTTTGATAATCACAACTTGCTTAATGTTTTTCGTTGTTCCAGGAGAGAGAGTCTAGGAATGAGCAGGTTGTGCATGAGCGTATGAATCTCACACAAGAGATGTTAAGTGTCAATTCATATGCCAGACAAATAGCAGAGCAAACAACACTAGCCAAAGCTTACATCATTATAGCAAAAGAGCACAACAACCTTCATCTTGCATGGGAGCTGAGTACAAAGATAAGAAGTTGTCAACTTTTACTCTCAAAGGCTGCAATGAGAGATGAGCCCATTTCTCTAGATGAAGCTGAGCCAAACATAAGAAGTCTATCTTCTCTCATCCTTAAGGCACAGGATGCCCATTACGATATTGCTACCACTATGATGACAATGAAATCACATATTCAAGCTCTTGAAGAGCGTGCCAATGCTGCATCTGTTCAAAGTATGATGTTCGGACAGTTAACAGCTGAGTCTCTGCCAAAGAACCTGCACTGCCTAGAAATGAAGCTCATGGCTGATTGGCTTACAAAAAAGTCACTGCAGGATTTTGCTGATGAGAGGAGAAACTCACCTCGTTTAGTAGACAATAACCTGTATCACTTCTGCATATTTTCAGATAATCTGTTGGCAGTTTCAGTAGTTATCAACTCAACTGTGGCCAATGCTGATCACCCTAAGCAGCTAGTTTTCCATATCGTAACGGATTCAATACACTATGGAGTGATGCTGGCTTGGTTCCTGAACAATGACTTCAAAGGTTCTACAGTAGAAGTACAGAATATTGACAACTTCACTTGGTTGAATTCATCTTATTCTCCTGCTGTAAAGCAGCTAATGTCCACAGATTCCAGGAAGTATTATTTTGACGGATCTCAAGATACGGGTGTCGAGCCAAAGTTCCGGAATCCAAAATATATATATTTGTTGAATCACCTTCGGTTTTACATCCCTGAGATTTACCCCCAGTTGGAGAAGATTGTTTTCCTTGATGATGATGTTGTAGTTCAGAAGGATCTGACACCTCTCTTTTCGCTGGATTTGCATGGAAATGTGAATGGAGCAGTAGAAACTTGTCTTGAAGCTTTTCATCGTTATTACAAGTATCTCAATTTTTCAAATCCACTCATCAGCTCTAAGTTTGATCCCCAGGCCTGTGGATGGGCATTTGGTATGAATGTTTTTGATTTGATTGCCTGGAGGAAAGCAAGCGTTACTGCCCGATATCATTATTGGATAGAACAAAATGCTGATAGGACTATTTGGAAGCTAGGAACCCTTCCACCTGGACTATTAGCTTTTTATGGAATGACGGAGCCACTTGATCGGAGGTGGCATGTGTTGGGATTAGGTTATGACGTGAATGTTGACAATCGCCTGATAGAGAGTGCAGCAGTGATTCACTTCAATGGAAACATGAAGCCATGGCTTAAGCTACGCATTAACAGGTATAGGCCTTTGTGGGAACGATATGTAAATCAGACACACCCACACCTTCAGGATTGTGCTACACATTGAAACACTATACTTTTCAAGTACGATTACATACTCGATCCCATCATTGTAGAGTTAGAAATAGACAATTTTGCCCTATTATGGATTCTTCCCTAGACTTCTTATCAGTTTAGTTGTGTGAAAAAGGAAACTGATATTATACACTGGAACAAGCATGCATTAAGATAAAAGGGTTTAGGGGAATCACTTTTGGTTGAGAGGTATTCTCTGTCTCTACAAATGATAGAACAAATTTTTCTAGCAGTTTTTGTAATAATCTTGTTCCTTTGATCACATCTAGGTTAGATATTTGTCTTTGCTTTTTTGTTCTGTACGCGGATCCAATTATTTTTAGTTGCTGTAACATATAACTACTGCAACATATGTAAGTGATTTATATTGATGATATGATGCATCAGAGCGACTATTATGTTTCTTCGCCTTTGGTACTGTTGGTACTTCATTGCAGGAAATTGCCATTGATGTTTCTCTAGTTGTTTCAGCAGTAGGTGACTATGTATTGAGGTTTTTGAACAATATATTTACGGTCCTTGCTTCATATGTATGTCCATTCATGTCAATACAAACCCAAAAAGCCAAAACGCTCTTCTAGTGGGAAATGAAACTGTAGTGTTGTTTGGTCTACTTGTTAAGAGACATTAGTAGTTTGGTCATATGTCACATTCCAATAATGTTGCAAGGCATTCCAAGACAAATTGATTGGTGTGAATCAACTTTTCGTTTTTTAAATAAGAATATGATATTCATAAATTAAAATCATAAAATAATGGACAACCAATCAGAATCTAAAGTATGAAAATAATTGTTATACTATATATACTACTGTATTGTCGGTGGCGGATTCAGAAATTTTGTATTATGGGTGCTCAACTATTTTTAGCTCAGAAATTCGTACATAGAATGAATGCTCAGTTAATATATTTCAATAAATTGAGTAACTAAATTTTGTACATCATTCTAGAAAGGCTCGTTTGAGTGATTCATAAACCCTCGTCGGGATAAACAAGCAAGGGTTTCATCCTCTACTTATGGGAATGCTACTTCGAGAAATGCTGCTTCAGGATAAACTAGATATGTTGCGAGAGAAACTGGATATTTTCCTATGGCTTGGACCCTTTCACTCGAGAACTCAAAGGGGGGAAAGAATTCTTCAACATAGTCACAAGAAGGTGGTCTACGACCATTAGATCCCTAGAAAGAGGAGCAACTAAGAAGAGAGGGGTATAAAAGAAGGAAAGGAATGTCTTCGATCTGGCTCTTGTTCCCTGTAGGTTTATAGCACGCTAGGCTAGCTAAGAAAGGTATTCTATCTTTCTCTTTTTGTTGTTCGGCTCGATAGAATTGTTTAGAATCCTCTCCTAGCTTCCTCTTTCCATAGATATGAAGACTATAAAACGTCGATCAGAGAGCAGGGTTGTTCTAAGATATAGAAGTAGTTAAGGGCTTGACTAAGCAGTAGATATGGGATTGAGGGGCGCAGGAGTAGGATTGTACTCTAGAGGTAATGCTATACTCCATTCTTCCTCCCGGCTTTCTTTCTATTCTCACTCTCATCCAACTGATGAATGACTAGGTTTAGGAATCCGTAATTCTTCAAAAAGACGAGATTACCCCGGATCAAAAGAAAGTTTCTTATCGAGAGACAGATTACAGCAAAATTGACTCATGAGGATAGCTGGAAGCAAGGAACATTCTTTTGTGGCTTACCCGTTCTATAAGAGGACGGTTCAACTGGTTAGGCGGTCTGGCGCATTATTCACTGCGCTTTATTTAAAGCAGTAATTATACCGGGCAAGCTTTGTATTCCAGTCTAAGGGCGGGATCAGCACGGGAAGCACATGCTTATCGGATAGGAGGACAGAAAGAGGTTGGCTATAACTAATACACGATCAAAGATAAATGATGATGGTTGTCACAAAAAGCAATGGAGCAGCCATAATATATAACATAGGTCCGCGTGACTGAATACTGTCATAGTAAATCACGTGTTAAGAGAGCACATAGAATATGATACGTCAGCCAATCATATATAATTAGGGACACGTTTGGTAGATCGAGCAAGCTTAAATTGACGTAACATGAAACCTATTAGATCAAAAGCTCTATGGAGAGCAATAAAAGTCCACAGACCCCCTAATTGACACCAACCAGTAAAATCTGGTTGTGCTAATGTCATATTTGGTAGCTAATTAGAAGACAAATTATTCATATATAAAATTAATATTGCGTTTGGTTTGCTATTTAGAAACTTACATAACTAATACATGTATACGTCACAAGAGAAAAATTATGTATTATTTATGCAAGATAGAAGATGAAATAAGTAATTTCTGCATAGATTCTCTTATAATTAATCCTTATATTACTAATACCTGCATAATTCTTACCAGTTTAGTTTAGCGTATATTGGTTAGATGATGATAGAGTACTATATTTGGCCGAGCAGCCTATTGCTGTTGTCTTTCCTGTTCTAGCGTAGCAAGATTTTCTACTTTCTACTCCCATTTCTCCATTAAACTTAATAATGGCAAGTTTATTCTCTACCCCCTTACTCACAACTGGTATTACCAAAGAACAAAGCCACAAAAATCAACAAAAATCCCCTGACATAATACTCTCTGAGCTACCAAAAGAAAGAGGTTGGCTGAGTGAACATGTTCACCAATACAAAGGCTTTTGGTATGCCACAGGAGTTCTTCAAGGTCTGCTAGCACTTCAGCAGCAACATTTTAAGCCAAAACCAAACACTGTCTTACTAGCCAGTTACCCAAAATCTGGCACAACATGGCTTAAGGCACTTCTTTTTGCTATTAAAAACAGAGCTGAATTAGATTTCAATACACACCCTTTGCTCTCTTCAAATCCACATGAGTTAGTACCACAGCTAGAGGCTTATGCATTTAAGCATCCAACAAATCCAACACCAAACACTTGTCTAATGCATTCACATCTTGCTTTCAGTTGTTTACCAGAGTTGGTTAACTGCAAGATAGTATACGTCTTTCGCGACCCGAAAGATGTGTTAGCTTCTTGCTGGCATTTTATACAGAAATTAAGACCTAAAGAACTTCCTTTCATTTCTCTACCTGAAGCATTTGATCAATTCACTAAAGGGTATTCCCCTTTTGGTCCATTTTGGGATCATGTAATGGGATATTATAAAGCCAGTTTAGAATTTCCAAAGAAAGTTTGTTTCTTGAAGTATGAGGAATTGAAGAAAGATCCAATCTTTAATGCTAAGAAATTAGCAGAGTTCTTGGAGCAGCCTTTTTCATTGGAGGAAGAAAGTGAAGGCATTGTGGAGAGAATAACAGAGCTATGCAGTTTTGAGAAACTGAGTAATTTGGAGGTGAATAAAGAGGGCACACACACTGGATTTTTCATTCCTACTATTACTAACAACATATTTTTTAGGCAAGGTAAAGTTGGTGATTCCAAGAACCATCTTTCAGAGGAAATGATTGAGGTTCTTGATGAAATCACAAAGCAAAAATTGGGTTTTGATTTGATGAACACATCTGTCACTCCCCAACAAAATGGTAAAGGGATTGAGTCAGACCAGAATCATAACAACTAGCATGTATTTTCCATGTATTTTCTTCATGAGGAAATTGAGCCGACGGTCTTTTGGAAACCGTCTCTCTACTCTGGAGAGGTAGTAGGAAGGTCTGTGTACACTCTACCCTTCCCAGATTACACTTTGTGGGATTTCACCGACTCTGTTGTTGTTGTTGAGGATATTGTCCAACAAATAAAAAATTCCTTCAATTGTTTTGGTTACTCTATGTAATTCATGTTGCAAGGTTTGGTTCTTGATTCCAATAAATGTTCCATTTTCTCATTTCGAATGATTGACAATTCTTTATCTCCTTCCTAGCAAGGGTAGAGCTAGAATATAGATTACGAGTTGGATTAAATAGTAATTTTTATTCAAATTTTATATTTATCGTAAGAAATCTATGGAATATGTATAAATTATTTTGGTCTGATTAAGTTGTTTAGCTCTTATGTTCTGATGGATCATTCTGTGGAGGAAATGATTTGGGGGAAGCTTTTTAGCTCAAGACAACAAGAATATGTTTTACTAATAGATGAATAAAATTTAAAGTATTATTTATAGAATTTCTTTAATATTATTTAAGATCATTTTATAATCGATCACTATTTTCTTATCTAATGTTATATAGCTAGCAGAGAGTGTATCTAGTGACATAACATTTTTTAAGATTAAAATAAACGCAATATAACAGGAAATTCATACTTAAAATGTTTACACTCAATATAAATATACAAAAAGAAAAAATATATGGAACACAATTTGTAGACAATGAAGAAGGAAGACGAAAATATATGTTCATGTTATATTCACTCTAGTGTTTCATTTGATTGAAATCTCTTGTCACCAACACTTTACATTCTCTGTTCACTTTTACTTGTACATATCTATCAAAAAAATATTTATTATCATGGCTATATTATCATATGATAGGTAAAAGTGATAATCTATTTTTGAAATAGTGGACTTAACATCAAAATGAATAATTCAATTAACTACGTTCATGCCCGCTATTTTAATAAATTAGGAAGAAACTCCTTTGTTTGATGGTAAAAGAATAAACAATGGAAAAACAAAGAAGATCATGTGCCTTTTTTGTATTTTTTTTAATTATTATTGTCTCTATCACAACTTGATCTATTAATTTTATTAGAAAATATAGTCCTCAATGTGTTCATTTGTCACTATTCACTCATTATGTGAACACTATTATTAAATTCTCCCTCGAATGAAAAATCAAAAGAAATTAATTGAAGAAACAAAACAAGTAAATGAAATGAAAATTCTCGCTCACTATGCATAGAAGTTTTTTGTGTGCAACAAAGTTCACAATTATTTGGACATTTCTCTGTTCTTTTTTTTTCTTATTTAATAGAAAGATAATACCTAAATTTCTATGCGAAGAACTTTGGTGAACCATATCAATGGATTGCAGTTGAATCATTTATGAAAATTTTAAATGATCTCAATTTGTTGTAGAAAAGAGATCCCAAAGAATTTATAAGAAGTGAATGATTGTGATTTATGACCGAAGAAACATAAAGGTTGAAATTGTTGTCACTATTCATAGTAAAGAAGTCTTTTTATAATAAATAAAATATGTAGGCTAATTAAAGGGGTATTAATGTTCAGTAAGGATACAAACAATATTGAAGTATGTATGTGATGAAAATCGTAAGAGGAAAATATGAGTGTGAATTGATGAATAATTTTCTACAATATATTCACCAACTCTTTCTTATGTGGTACCTCGAATTTAGTTGAATTTTGAACTTAATAAACTGTTGCAAATAACATTTGAGATTTTTTAATAAGAAGAAGAGCAGAAAACTTAAAAAATAGTAGATTAAAAATGAGAGAAAACCCCTCTATTTATAGCTAAAAAATAGTAGTATTAATAGGTACCTTATCAGAAAAGTCACAACCTTTCGAAAAAGTAGTGCTCTTCGAAAAAGTCACTGCTCATCGAAAAAGTCACAACTCATCGAAAAAGGCACAATCCTTTGAAAAAGACACAACCATTTGAAAAAATCACAACCCTTCAAAAAAGTCGGAACTCATCGAAAATGTCACGACCCCTCAAAAATGTCACAACCTTTCGAAAAGGTCACAACTCATTGGAAAAGTCACAACTTTTATATGTGAAAAGGTATCTAGTTTTAATATAATATAATTAATTAAATGAATAAATACATAAAATTAATTGGGGTATTATAACAATTTAACATTTAAGTTTAGGAGTTTATGCTTTTAAGATAGTATAGATAGATAGATGTTTCATACTTGTTCAATAAAGCAAATCAAAAAAGTTCTATTAGTATTTTTTATTATATTATTTTTCTTATTAAATAACTACGTAAAATACAGTACTCAGCTGAGGGAGTACAACGCAATCAAAAAGTTGTTGGACTCGATCTGAATGATTGCTCCTTGTATCTCGTGAATCTTGTTTTTAAATCAAACACTTAAAACAGTTGAGATATATAAAAGAAGATATTCTTCAAAAAATATTTTTATATTTTTCTGTCACACCATATGTAAAGTTAATTAACTTGTTTCATGTGCCCACATGACTAGATAAATTAAAGTATAGAAGATGAGCAAATCTATACTTTACTGTAAAAAATTTTCATTTATTTATGCAATATCTTGAAATTTAGTTGGTTAATTAGTTACCTGAACTCTCATCAAGATGGTGAATTTTCGATTACCCACACAGTAACCCCAACATAATTTTACTACTTACTAAAAAAGACGCTGCAAAGTAGCTCGTGGCATGCACAACTGTGCCAGCTTTAAAACGCCACAATTCATTTTGTGGTGGGGTAAAATATCTCCAAGTTGACAAAATAATTGAATAGAGGAGAATACTTGCACCATTTCTCTCTCTTACAGTCTGCACTCATAATGTAAAGACAGAGATAATTACATTACACATCAGTTAAATATTTGCAACAAGAGAAAATAAGAAAAGTATTATGTATGCAGTAATGTAAATAAGTTGTACGGAAATTATTGTGTGGAGTTTATAATTATTATGGGAACTAGATAATGATGGGATTCAAAAATAGATGCTAAATATTATACGTTTGGTATCTAAAGTTCTAAACCTGTGATCCAACTAATTCTTTTAACCTCATTTACGCTATATACAAGAATCCTATACCAAACCCATGATCCAAGTAATTCTTTGAGAAAACACATATAATCCCTTCTAAACTTGATCGGATAACTTACTTTAGCACTTAAACTACATGAGTGTTTAAATACCCCTTAACATTTTTTGAGTGAATTATTTTCTACCCTTATAGCACCAGCCCAATGTGCATGTTGAAACATCTTTCTTGAGCGCGTTAATCACATAATTTTACCTATTAAATTCTTTTTTAAAATGTATTAGATCCATTTTTTCACCTGGGTAACATCCTACCCACCGTGACCCAATTTTTACCTTCAAGAACTCTAATTTTCTTTCATTTTCTCTTCTCCCTCCCCTCAATCAACCCAAAATCTGCTCAAGCTATGCAAATGCGATCCAATTTCTTATCTTTTACTTGATTCATCTCAAATCTTAGCTCTTCAAACCTAGAAATTGAA
>JAJONR010011811.1:0-14317 GCA_029582245.1 Solanum etuberosum | reverse complement strand
GACAGTCAAAGGCAAATCCACAGTGTAATCTATGGATTCATGTGAAGTCATTAGCTTTTGTCAAAATCATATTAAATAATAATGTTTTAGTTATTTTCTAGATTAATTAAATATTAAATAATAATGTTTTAGTTATTTTCTAGATTGTAAGTTATTTATTAATAAGACAATTAAAAGGTCATTAATTAAATTATATAATGAATTAGCCAAAAAAGAACATAAAGTAACGTGCACTAATTGGGAATTAGTGTTTTTAATGTACACTTATCCTTTTTGTAATGATGAAGTGATAGAATGTACGCGTCCACCAGTGATCACAGGACCAGGTCCCCCAGCAGAATTAAAGTGTGGAAAATAAACAACATAATGTAAATCAGGCACAAGAGTTTTACGTGGCAACCTCCTTGCTCAAGGGAGTAAAACCACGACCTGTCACACAGGATTTTCAACTGTTTTCACTAATCTCCAAGCAAAAATGAAAAACAGACTACAACTACAACAATGAGACCAAACTAAGACTGCATTTCTGTCAACTTGATTTACTGCTTTAACCCTTTTTTATGATGTTTTCAAAAAGGGAAAAATTGTTAAGGTATGAGATCAATGATGTTAGCCACGTGAAGAGGGCATGGTCATGCCGATAGGGGGAATCAATGCTAGTTACTTGAAGAGGACATGGTCATGCCGATAGGGGTAGAAGTTAAACAAGTTTTTCATCATCAAAAAGGAGGAAAATGGTATTTTGTTGCTGATGTGAAGTTTTGATGATTTGACAAACTTCTGGATATGAAAAAATGGACCAATCCAATTACCTGAAGAGTCATGCTGATAGGGGAACTGGTGAAAGGGGGAAGAAGGTGAATAAGTTTGTTATCATCAAAAAGGGGGAAAATGTTATTTTGGAGCTGATGTTAAGTTTTGATGATTTAACAAACTTAGAGATCTAACAAGGGACCAGATCCTTGTTATCGGGACTGACGACAGGGAAAATGAATGAATAGACTCAGTGTGAGGAACATCTGTGCGTCATCATCAAAAAGCGGGAAAATGTTATATGCTAGGTGTTTTGATGATCCTCACAAATGCAGGGACCCGGTCCCTGACAAAGTGCTCTCGTCCAGATTCAAAGTGGGGTACTGTCAGAATGGTTGGTGAAAAGTGAAGTGTACTTCACCAATGGGAAGGGCGGACGAGGTTGTTTGTGTCAGTGGTCAAAACTCTTGTTGGTAACTGATATATATACAACAATAAACAAACAACATTATTCATTCAAAAAGGAGAGCTAGTTAGCAAGTCTTCTCAAGAACTCACAAAGAACACATTGCAAGGGACCTGGTCCTTGCAAAACTGCGTATGTGAAAAGACGACAAGACAATTGTCAGAAAAGTTGCCACCTCTGATGTGGTAGGTGCACGTCTTTTTAGAGAAGCAGGCTCTCAGCCAATGGGGTCTTCCTAAGGAGTTTTTGTCCATTTGATATAGTCTCTTCTCACAAGAAAAAAACTCAAGATTTGGCAAACAAAACTTATAAGCTTACAAAGAGAAGGTCATCTTCAAGGAAGAACTCAAGCTCAACAGAACACATACAACAAGGGACCTGATCGACTGAAGAATTGCTTTCCATACCTGCTGTTGTTGTTGTTGAATGATTGTAATGTGCTAAACTTGTAAGATTCGTTTCACTCTTATAAGAAAAGTTTTGAACCTTAGTGTCAGTTAGTGTAAGAACATTTTTAGAGTTAACTTTGTGTCTTACGGTTTGAAGTCTATATTAATTCTTGATGGTTAATATAGTGGGCAATGGATGCATTGCTTTGGCTCAGTAAGTAATAGGAGTATTACTTAGTGTAGGACTAAGAGTTTGGTCTCATTGTTGTAGTTGTAGTCTGTTTTTCATTTTTGCTTGGAGATTAGTGAAAACAGTTGAAAATCCTGTGTGACAGGTCGTGGTTTTACTCCCTTGAGCAAGGAGGTTACCACGTAAAACTCTTGTGCCTGATTTACATTATGTTGTTTATTTTCCACACTTTAATTCTGCTGGGGGACCTGGTCCTGTGATCACTGGTGGACGCGTACATTCTATCACTTCATCATTACAAAAAGGATAAGTGTACATTAAAAACACTAATTCCCAATTAGTGCACGTTACTTTATGTTCTTTTTTGGCTAATTCATTATATAATTTAATTAATGACCTTTTAATTGTCTTATTAATAAATAACTTACAATCTAGAAAATAACTAAAACATTATTATTTAATATTTAATTAATCTAGAAAATAACTAAAACATTATTATTTAATATGATTTTGACAAAAGCTAATGACTTCACATGAATCCATAGATTACACTGTGGATTTGCCTTTGACTGTCAGGTAATTGGATTGGTCCATTTTTTCATATCCAGAAGTTTGTCAAATCATCAAAACTTCACATCAGCAACAAAATACCATTTTCCTCCTTTTTGATGATGAAAAACTTGTTTAACTTCTACCCCTATCGGCATGACCATGTCCTCTTCAAGTAACTAGCATTGATTCCCCCTATCGGCATGACCATGCCCTCTTCACGTGGCTAACATCATTGATCTCATACCTTAACAATTTTTCCTTTTTTGAAAACATCATAAAAAAGGGTTAAAGCAGTAAATCAAGTTGACAGAAATGCAGTTCAAGCAAATTCATGGCCACTTGGGCAACACTGAGCATGAGTAAAAATGCATAAAGTAATGAGACAAGTCAATAGAAACAAGACATTTTTCATTGATAAATAAAAGATTAGCAATCAAAGCATTGCAAATATTGTTACGAATGAGAACCAAGACAATACCCACTGAGTTTTGATAGAAAAAGAGGGATGAGGACTAACATAAGAGTTTAGGGAGAGAGGGGATGACTTAGGAGTAAGGGATTAAAAGAATAGGATTAGTAGAGCATATCCCTTAGCATGGTTTTTTCAGAAGCCTCTCTTGAAGTTCACATTCTTTGTTGCCCAGGGTTCATGTTGAACCTTCAGGGCTGCCAGTATTTTTTTTCCAGCCTGGTCCCTCCGATTGTACAGTTTCAGAAGCTGAGCCTTCAGGCAAACCATTTCAGTATCCCTATTAGTAAGAGCAACTGTCATAGCTTCCAACGCAAGCCTGAGTTTCTCATGACAGAAATATTGGTAAAATCAAACTTACTCAAGGCCTCCGAGATGAATAGATCAATAATTGAGGAACCAGTTAAAAAAAAATTCATTTTTTTAAGGTCAGACACCCTCCTATTCAGAGTATGCAATGAATATATTTGTGTAAATTTTCTCTAAATTTTTTCTAAACTGATATAACTATAGTTAAAGTATCTTTTTGATTAACTATTTTGTGATATAAACTTAAAGTAAAAATTAGAGATCAACGTGCTACACGTTCCCAGAAACTACTACTATATATATGCATTAAGATATCGACTAAATAATTATAAATATGTAATTGTGAATGCAATTATTATTGATATAACCTGATTCATTATAGAAACTCGTAAACTTCAAATTTTGGATTCATCATTGTAGACAACTTATAAGCAGTCTACAAGAAAATTATAGGTGGTGAGAATGTTGAAATTTTTTATGTGTGTGAATGCAAAGAAAAATTTAAGAGAGTGACAATAGAAAACAACATAGTATAGAATAAGAGATACCTAGTGGCAGAAAGTAACAAAATATTGTACTATTGTAAAAAAAGCAAAAGCATGAATCGATGTCTACCAAAAAAGTCTATAAAGTAAAAGTAAAGAAAGCAGTGATAGGAATAGTACTTTAGTGTACAAGATTAATGTTAAATATTCCACCTTTAGATAGTTTCTTAATTTTGGCATCAACGCTATATGAACGCTTGCCTTAAAGTTGTGCATGATCAAGTAGAAATGTATACTTGACATTGGTGTATCTCGTGGCCAGTGGCCCCTGGCCACCCAAATACAACATACCTCATGTGTGAGTCAATCGGACAAATTAACAAATGACACGTGTATTCATGAAAAATCACTTGAAAAACTTGTAAGTTTTCTAAAAGAAACACAAAAAAGTCCCACAATCTTTCATAACAACTGTAACAAATTTTTTTGTACTTATTCTAAAAGAAACACAGAAAAACACAACTTATTGTATATTTTGCTAAGTTTATTCTTTCTACTTTGGCATTTCATACATAATGCTTAAAAGCTACTTAAATAACGGGATATTATTTGAGCCAAGGATTTGAAGTTCAAACCTTGCCCTCATTTCTTCCGCATATTCCTTGATCTTCATAGCGGAATCTTCAAGTTGAGGGCTCTTTACAAGTTTAATAATTTTTAATGAATCAATATCCCCGAAACTAGACGGAATCTCCTCAAGCTTACGACATTCCCGCAGATCTAATCTCTCAAGCACGAGAAAGGATTCCTCTCCAACCTTCCACTTGGACAAAGTCACTTTGCTCAACGTCAGACATTTAAGATTCTCAAAGATGTCTTCCTCTCCTATGTTCCATTCCCCCCCCCGCCCCCGAATGATTGTACGATGAAGAGACAACTCTTCAAGGTTGGGGCAGTCTCACTATTGTTGATAGTGAATCGGATGTCAGAGGAAAGTCAAACAGACACAATTTTTTCAAATTCAAAGGGAAGTGAAAATCCCACAGCCGATGTGTCACTACAGAGAGCTCACTGTCATTTATGTTTGAACTTTTAAAAGCTACTCTGAGCTCTTCTAGTTCAGTTAGGCAATCCAATTTCGGGAACCAAAATTGTTATGTTGAATAATCCCATGATTCATTGATATCAAATGTAAGCTCTTGAAGATTGGGAAACCTTTCGAATATATGCTCTGTATCTTTGGAATAGGAAAGCAAGAGTTTCTCTAAATGTCTCAAGTTCTCCAACTTTGTGTCCTCTGCTATCAGTATTGATCCATCTGCATCCATATCAAAGAAAGAACAAGCAGTCACAGACAGCACTCACAACTTCACAAGATCCCAAATTCTCGGTAATAGTACCAAGGTTGATCCTTCATTATACACCGTCAGGATTTCTAGATTCCAGAGGTTTGAGAAAGACAAAGGCAGAGATTTAACTTTTATCCCAATTAGTAAGCACCTCAAATGATTCAACATGCATATTTCATTCAGCGAAAAATCATTCACCACGACAAAAGTGGGATCTAGGTGCAACACTGTAAGATGCCTCAAGTGCCTTAGGTGACATGTATCAGAAAGACGGTTGTCCAGCTTGTCTCCAATTATCCTCAAAGAATACAAGTGTTTACCAGAATGGCTTTTCTTATTTGAATCGAACAGGTCAAAATTGTTAAGCCCAAATAACTTGTTGTTATTATCAATGGTCAACATACGTGGCATTAAATCTGAAGAATAAGATGGTGTACGTGAACTTATCCATTCAAACAATTGTTCCTCTCTTGCTTTTATCAAACAAAAGTCATGCACAAGATCATGAAATTGGAAAGTCGGGTACTCACCTATCTCATTGAAAGCAATTACCAAGCTACTGGAAATTAACTTATCCAAATAAACCTTCATCACTAATTCCACACTCTTTATCTCTGTTTGTTCCACAAGTCCTTCAGCAGGCCAAAGATGTTTCAACGAAGAGATTTCTATTGCACTGTCCTTCGGAAAACTTTCAAGGTAAAAAAAGCATGGCTTGAGGTGATGTGGAAAATGGTCATAACTTAATTCTATAACCTTCATCACTTCCATTTTACTGTTCAAAATAAAGGAACTCAATTATTTCGAACTTCAAGCCACACTGTCTTTTTCTTTTCCAAACCTGCAATGACTCCAGCAATCAGATCAGCCACCAAAGAAAGCCCTTTACAATTTTTGGCTATTTCTTTACTAACATCCAATAGGTCATCAGGGCAACTCTCTATTCCAAATGCTCTTTTCTTCAACAATTCCCAACTTTCTTCTGATCTTAGCAATCGAAGGTTAAGAGGAGCAGTGTAGAGCTTTCCATGCAAAGCCACTTCTTTTTCTCGAGTTGTCAAAATAATTCTACTTCCTTTCTCAAATCTAGGAAAAGGTCTTGTTAGCTCATCCCATGTTGCGGTATCCCACAAGTCATCTAAGAAAATAAGATACCTCTTTCCATACAGTTGTTTACGTAGCTTATCAGCAACATCAATATTCTCACTCAATTTTGAATCTGAATCACTAACTTGATTAAAAATTGTACCCAACAACTTCTTCTCATCATATTCTTGGTCGACTGTGCACCATGCACAAAGGTCAAAATGACTAGAAACTGATTTATCATTGTATACTTTGTACGCCAAAGTAGTTTTACCTGAACCCGGCATACCAGTGATTGAAATGACATCTAGATATGCCGGTCCACCAAAGAGCTTTCTAATTATCCAGTTTGTCTCCTCCTCAAAACCTACAATTATTTTACCAGTTGTCAATGACTTGCTTTCAACTGGCTTCTTGGGAGAGTTTACAGCAATGAGCCTTTTGTTCTTGGGAATTTTCTCATGTAAATTGGAGATGTCTTCTTTGATAAGCTTGATCTTCTTTATGGTAATGGGAAGTGAGAAAATAAGATGTAAGAGACCATTATATCGAACAATAATTGAATCAATGATATCTTTTGCCTCATATGCTACATTTAAAACACGTGCCCAGAGATCTTTATACAATTCTTCCTCAATATTCGCGAAAAAAGATCTTATGAATTCCAGATGTTCTTTCACCAACCCAATTTCTTCCTTCATCAAAGCAATTGAATAAGCATCAGAATCTAGCAAATCTTTTAAGTGTATGAGTAGAAGATGCATGAAAAGAGGTCCATCACTCATGGGGAAGAAACTTTGAGATGAGTCGGGGGATTTCAAGTAAACATGCCTGAGATCTCCCTTCAGGAGTTCAATATCTTTTAGCAAGTCTAGTGTTGTATGATTTGTTTCATCAGTACTCTCTTTCTTCATTGATTTCTCTTCTAAGCCACAGACAAGAGTTGTTTCATTGGTACTTTATTTGTTCATTGATTTGTCTTCTAAGTCCCAAACAAGAGTTGATACCTCCATGGTAAGTACTCCAACACGTGCCAAGAGATCAAAAAATGTGTCAGGATGAATCAAGTTGGTAGGCATGTCAGTAAGAATAATCAACAGGAACTCCATCATGATGTGAATGTTTCGAGCTCCTGAAATGCTTGGGTTAATTACAGTTACCATTCGCTCTTGTAGATGAATAAGATATTCTCTAAGAATGTCCGAAAAGGTTTCCAGGAGTTGTTTAATGAATTGTCCAACTTCTACTGAAGTTGAAGATTTCAAATTTGTGCAACATATGTGCATAACCTCCAATTCAATTAGAACAATCTGCAAGAATAGATGTGCTAACTTGCTTAGTTGAGAGTCTTCATCAGTCTGATCATCCTCATCTAGCTCGGAGAGTTGAGCATCTTCATCAGTCTGATCATCCTCATCTAGCTCGGAGATTTGAGCATCTTCATCAGTATGATCATCCTCATCTAGCTGGGAGAGTCCAGACTCTCTATGAAACTCCCAAAGAAAGAGTCCGACTCTCTCAGCCATGAGTTGAAACTGAGGTAAGACATATTTTACAATATCTTTTTCAATGCAACCATTCACTATCATTCCATGGAAATCTGTCATGTTACCACACACATTCTGAAGCATCACAAGCTGAGCGCTTAATGGAAACATCTGCTCAACATGCTTGGATAGATGATGTAGATTCAGGAGGAGGAAGTCCAACTCCTCCTCAGTCATGGATGTAGAACGAGGACATGAGCTGATACAATCATCTATATTATCCATGAGGCTACCAAGGACATGAGGCATGTTGTATTTGTTGTCAACATCAACCAAAATTGATTGAAACGCATCTTTAACCTGTTATCTTAGCGAAGTCATTACATCTTCAAACTGCTCCAAATCGGAATAAGAAAGCAGGACGTTTGCACAAATTAATGCCAGCTCAAATTTCAGCACTTCAATTAGACCATCGTCAAGAGCTATTTGATTTTTTTCATTCTTTAACCTCTCCATGATATCCACAACATTGACAACGTCCTTGCGAAGAGCAGAAAATGATACCTGCCAAAAGACCAAATGTTGTACTCCTATTATATCATCATCATATATCATCATATAGATTTGAAGGAGATAAAATATGTCATTTACAATACAAAATTTACATGAAATGTTTTGGGACGTTCCCAGAACTAGTATCATATAAGAATCTAAGTCAAAAGTTGGATTACTAAAAGATCCCTTATCTATTAATTTATTTTCTTAAAATCATTTTTAATAATTACTTTTTCATTTAATAAATAACACAACAATCTATTTAAAGTATTTTTTATTTTCTTAAAATTATTTTATCCTAAAAATCAACTTCATAACTACACCTATTCATTTTCACAACTTATATTCTAATAATATTCATTAATTTTGTGCCTTTAACTCACAAATTATCATCTTCATGACTCTTATTTTTAATAATCTCTATTTTTCTTTGTCTTTTCAAATTCATAACCCCAAATAATATGTTATAATATTATTAAATCTCTTAAATTCAATAGATAATCAATGAAATATTCATTATTTAAAACCAAACGAATTGAAGCTTAATACATTCAAATTCTTTTTCAAAAAATATTAGTATGTCTTGAGTTATACGTTTGTTATTTATTAGTTTATGTATTATGAAATTTATACACTTTCATTTATTTATTTACTATTATTATTATTATTATTGTTATTGTTATTATTTATTTTCTTTCAATAATCACCTTAATATCTCATATTTAATTACATATTCAATTATTATTCTTTATATATATAACTCTCATACTTGTTATATTCATAACCTCCAAATATTTAATTTAAAATTTTAAGATATCTTTTGGTATTCCTTCATTTTTATCTATATAAATCCATCTTTTTGTTTCATGTGATCTTTGCCCAAGGTTATCCTTTTCATTTAAAAGTTAAAGTAGTGAGGTGCTTATATCATTATTGTAATATTTGATTCATGTTTTAGTTTGACTTGATGAAGAATGCTATATGGGAGTAGGAGTTGACAAGAACTTGAAAAATTCTGTACTAATTGTATATTTCTTTTTTCATCTATATTGTTATGATCACAACCCTAAGAAGAATGTGTACGCCATATTTTTTTCTTCTCTATTTATTTATTGTATTTTCTCCCTATTTGGCTTCTTTGATTTGTATTTTTATTCGGACTCAAATAGTATATATACCTCTCATTTGGTATTTTTTTTTCTTCATATTTTTTTTAAAATATTTATAACTATTGTATTTTATTACTCATTACATGTATGTTTTCATATAATTTTTATGATATAATACATAAACATGACCCTTAACTTAGCTTCAGCCGAGAACTAATTTCCTCCAACTTTGAGTGTGCACAAGTAGTCGCTTAAACTTGTATAAAATTGAACAAGTAGACACACATGTCCGACATGACATAATACACGTAGGACGCCACGTAGGAAATAAAATTGTCATGTAGGGTACCATGTAGGACGAATGTGTCTATTTGTTCAATTTTATACAAGTTTAAGTGTCTACTTATGCATACCCAAAGTTAAGGGCCATAGTTGCCAGCTGACGACAAGTTATGGGTCATATTTATATATTATGTCTTTACATAAACTAGTATTACTAAAAGTGGAAGATCCTAAACTCAAAGTTGAATTACCATTTTGCTCTTATACTTAAACAAAATGCGATAACATATTTAATTATTTAAATATTAATTAAAAAAATTATGTCCAGTAAATACTAAATGACCATTTTACCCTTACCTAAAAGCTAACCTGCACCTAGTGTCAGAAAATGATAAAGTCTATAAGAATTAATTGTAGGAAATTAAAGCATTTAATTGGTTGTTGGGGGTCTGTTTGGAAAACCACCTGGTAATTGTAATTGGTGTAATTATTAGGGTAGTAATTATCAGTCTAGTAATTACACAACCTAATAATTACGCGGACTTGTTTGTTTGCCACAGTATAATTACAAGTGTGTTGTTTGGTTGCACAACTGTAATCATAAGGTTATATTAAATTTTAAGAATAAAAATTAATTATTTAAAATTTATATTAGACAAATAATTACCTTTATAAATAATATTAAATTAAATATTTAAGATATATATATTGTCTTTTGAAAATATATTAATTAATAAACATATGTTCTTGATTAATATTATAAAAACTAATTGATTTATATTTTTCAATTTAGTATATTTTAATTATACTAATCATAAAAACTAGAAGTGCATAATTTCTATGAATTTTCATGACAAAAAAATTAAATATAAAAAATATTTTAACGTAGTATAGTATATATATTGTTATTTCAAAATATGACATTTTATTCCATTTACTTTACCACAATAATTTATTTTTTTACTATACATATATGAATAATTTGCACTTAAAAAGATGCAAAAAGAATAATAATTCTATTTTGTATATTGAAAAAGATGAAAAAACATATCATGTCGCAGATGATGAGAAATATCGAGATTATTTTATATATCCAACACTAATCTGAATATAAATATAATATACTCCCTCCGTCCGATTTTATATGTCACTTTTTTACTTTGCACTTGTATTAAGAAATGATGTAACTTTACCCTTTTACCCTTTTACCCTTTTTTTTTTGGAACTCAAGTTTTCAATCAATGAATATGAATTAATTTTATTTTGATTAATTAATTTAACCAATGAACATGAATCATTTACTTAACTTTTCTAAGTTGGTCAAATGTATATTTTCAAGGCTAATAACTCACAAGGGTAAAAAAGGAAGAATATGGTAATTTATGCATTGATTTTATGAAATGACAAGTATTATGAACCAACTATTTATAGAAAAGAATGACATATAAAATGTGACGGATGGAGTACTACTTTATTAAAATAAATGATCATTCATCTAAGAATTATTATATGTATATATAACCGTGCGACAATTTCAGTAGTGCTTAGTCATAATTTACAGAAGTCAGAAGAATTTTAAATTCTCTTTTTTTTTTTGTTGGAATTCGATAAATTTTACCTGCTCTTCCCACTCTTCAAAATCAGTTAAAAACATCACAATAACTCAATAAATGCAATATTTTTCGTTACAACACTAATGCTTCAATTAATTCAATCATGTGGATTTTCGTTACTAAAACTTTTTGAATATTCACACAACTTATTTTGTCACCTCACTCACACAGTCACACGATATCTTTATAAAAGTTTTCACTTAATTATCATATTCTAAAAAAACTTGAATGGAATATGTAGTTTAACACTTGATGGAGATAGTCTGAGCTATGCATCATATAAGCAGAGGCTGATCTAGAATTTAAGTTTTATGGATTTAATATTATCTCTAAAGTCATGGGTTGAAAATACCGAGTAAAGATGAATTCATTGAGCATATGCTATATCCGCATGCATCCATGGTAAAAATAAAATGAGTACCCCGCTCTATAAAAAATAAGTTCTAACATTAATTGGAGGAAATAATGTTGTTTGCAGTCAGCCTGCGGGGTAAGCCTTTTCACGTGTGCGCATTATTGTTGATTAGTCTGTTTTTTCTGGAGCCCACTCTATCTTTCTTTCTTTACCCTAGACTCTGTGTGTTTTTGCGGATAGGAGGCTGATATTGATTCGAGTGGAAGAAAAAAATTAATTGATATAGAACCATGATATTTATGAAATATTCCAACTTTTATCTGTTATCCGTTCCTTCTCTTGTTTGTTGTGTACTACTATCCATTTCACATTAGTTTGTTGATTGATATGTTTAGTGATATATTGTTTAATATTAAAACATAATTATCTTTAAGGGTGTGTTTGGTATGAAAGGAAAATGTTTTTCATGATATTAAAACATAATTATCTTTAAGGGTGTGTTTGGTATGAAAGGAAAATGTTTTTCATGAAAAATGTTTTCCTTTCATACCAACCAGGAAAATGTTTTTCATGAAAAATGTTTTTCTAGAAAATAAGTGGATTTTTGACTTATATTCTCATGTTTAGTTGATGAGAGGAAAATACTTTTTGAAAAATATTTTTAGTGTTTGGTTGGTGAATAAATTTTTTTTTCCACAAAAAATCTTTTAATTTTGGCTAGAGAATAGAAATACTTCTTATGAAAATAATTTCTGCCCCAGAAACCAACCGTAACAATCGATCTAGGACAGGACCCCGACACACGAGCTAGGAGTTGGGTTTTTGAGGTGATTGACTCACAGAGTATTTTCCAGAATCTTATTTTGATTACTTGATTGAAATAAATTGTGTGGTTTTGAACGTTGTTTGGAAATGGAAGATTCCAGTCTTGGATTGACTATTTGATTGAATTAAGGCAAGTGATGTTCTAAACCTTGTAAATCTAATAGAATCATGTATTTCCCTTAATTGTGTGGGTTGGTGAGTAATGGAAATATGAGGTGATGAGTTCATCATTCCACTTGATTAATCTTAATGAATAAAAGTGGATTAATGAAAAGGCAACATGTTGATCAAAATGCTTTATGAATTGCCTTGTTGTGGACCTATTTGGTTAATTGATGAAATACTTTGATGTCATGAATATAGACTTGAATTTCTTGAGTTGTTGTCTCTTCCTTATGGCGTGAAATTGCTTATTTGCACTGATTGTTGTACACCGTGATGAGACATGTGATGAATATACCGAAGGGAAATGGTTCCGGCAAGTGATATGATATAAAGCCGAAGAAAAATAGTTCCGGCTAGTGAAATGATATAAAACCGAAGGGAAATGGTTCCGGCTAATGATGTGATATAAAGCCGATGGAAAATAGTTCCGGCTAGTAATATTGTGCCGAAGAGAAATGATTCCGGCAAGAGTTGACTATTGTGCTTTGATGTGTTTTGATACTTGTAATTGTTCTACTTGTTATTTCCGATTGACATATTTGATACGCGTTAGTTATTGAACTGTGCCTATTGAATTGTGTGGTTAAACCTTGGGAACTGTGTTTTGTGAAATTGTTAGGTTGGGTTGATTTCTATGCAGGTTGTAGTTTAAGGAGGTTCGATTGGGATGAAAGGAGTATTCGATCTAGCTAATTTGCCTTGATTATTTGGTTACTTGTTGAGTACCGTGTTGGTTGGTACTCACTCCTCACTTCTACACTTGTGTAGTTCTCGAGCCCGGTACCATGTGATTACTCTTCTTCTTCTCCTATTTTCCAAGGCTTGTCAAGGACTTTTGAGAGGTAGTTGCTTGTCATCCCGGCATGCCCTCTTGTTCCTTATTTTATACTTTGTTCTATTTAAGAAACAAAGACATTGAGACTTGTAATTATCTTTCATTTTCGCACTTTATGTATTAGTGGCTTGTACACGTGACAATCAGGTTTTGAGGCTATAATAGAATGAATAAGTTTTTCGCTTTTATCTTGTTCTTGTTTTACTTTCCGCATTTCTTTCGTTTCATTAGGTTGAGGCTGACTTGTCTTGGTGGGAATAGACAAATGCCATCATGTCCATTTTTGGGTCGTGACAAGGGGTGGTCAGGGGTTGGGCGGGGTAAATAAAAAACTGAAATTTTAGAATTTAAACTATTTTTAAAAAAATAATAATTTGTAGTTTTTATTTTTTTGGTTGGGGGGAGGGGCTGGTTTGGGGGTAGGGCGTAAAAAGGTAAATTTTTCTTAAAAAGAAAATTTTAAATTCTTAATTTTTATTTCTGATGGGGAGGGTAGGGGTAAGAAAAAAAAATTGTAATTTGAGGTTGGAGGAGAGTTTTGAAAAATGTTTTCCTTAATTGTTTAAGGGAAGTCATTTTCCTTTTTGAGGATAACAAGTTGATTTGGAAAATATTTTCCAAAATATTTAAGCCAACCAAAGATGAGAAAATTGAAAAATATTTTTTAGAAAATATTTTCCTTCATACCAAACACACCCCAAGTCGGAACTGTTTGTCCCAATAAAAGGTTTAGCATTGCAAAATACACTTTCCACGGAAGGTTTATAAACATGGACATTAATTATCCTATATGCATATACTTCTATAGGGGAAAATGTCTAAAATATATGACCGAAATTACTATAACAATACCAAACTTTGGAAATGACCTTTTATCCCCCTGCACTATTTAATAGTGTATTTTAAAGGTATATATCTGTCCACGTGGACATCATAAATAGTAACGTGGGCACATATATACCTTTAAAATACACTATTAAATAGTGCGGGGGGGGGGGGGGGGGGGTAAAAGGTCCTTTCCAAAGTTCGGTATTTTTACAACA
>JAJONR010011810.1:0-21026 GCA_029582245.1 Solanum etuberosum | reverse complement strand
AAAAAAAAAAAAAAAAAAAAAAAAAAAAAAAAAAAAGAACAATGTTAGGTGCCTCCAAAATGTATCATTTCATGCACATACATGCTCATTGAATGATCCACATGGACATGAAGAGCACTATACAGAACATTTGAAAGGGCAGAGCATGTACTATTTTTTATTTTCAAAAAAGTAAATGGTTTACTTACAGACTGTATCTTCCCAGAGATGCCTGACAAGGTCAACCAATTTTGCAGAACTCGATGCTGCAGGTTTTAACTAATTTTGCAGAATTCAAGGAGAACATAGATATACGTATTGCAAATAATTGGCATCACAGAGGTTTAAAACCACGGCATCCACCATATATACATCTTGCCAAGATTTTTATGTGAAACAGCTTCAGCAATCAGACGACGAGCTTGCCCTTCCACAGCAAGAGGCAACGATGGTGCAGCTCCAACACCAACAACAATTCCTTGCAACCGTGCTTCTATGTTACTGATTGCTCGCTGCAAATTTCAACTAAATCAATTTAGCAGTTATGTCAAAAATATTACAAGAGAAAAGTACAATTAGAGCAATACTTAGTAGAAAGAATCCTTGTGCTTAAGGCAACTAATGCAATTTGCCCACTCAACCCAGTTTTTTCTTGTCGTGACACATTATATATATAACCATCTTTTGAAGGCATCACACCACAAGAAATTGTTGTCTTACTAACTTCAACACAAAAGGGACAACACTTAGATTAACTAGCAGAAGATGGCTGTGGTGGGAGGACATGGACCACTTTCTTCTGCATTGTCCGGCAGCATCACGACTTTAGTGGGAGAAGATTTTAAGATGGTTTGGGATAATGTGCCGGCTACAGTGAAGGATGCTCGATTCAGCTGGGCCTTTAGAAGACATAGGATGAAGCACGGCGTGGGATATTTCTCTGTCAGCGCTTATGCGGGTTGTTCAAAGAGAAAAATATGACAGCCTTTAAGGGAAATGAGGATCATTTTTGTACAGTTTTATGAACCTCTTTTTTTTCATTAGCGGGCACTTCTATAAAAACAAAAAACAAAACAAACAGATTCTGCAGTGGGTTACACATCAGGTTCTAACAAAAGTATCACAATCCATATCCAGGTATCTTACAAAAACTCAGTTCCTAACTAGTCTACTTCGAAAGATAACTAAGGAAATCTAAAGCTATATACACCATATGCATACTGCATATACATTAGGAAGATAATGTATAAGAATGTTAGGCACAATACAAAAGGAAACGAAAGTCAATTTCGCCTATCAAAACTCATTAATTTCATTTACCAGAGATAAAAGCATAACAGAAACTGTAGCACAAATATTAAGGACAGGTGATAAAAGCTCCAACCTGTGCATGAGGATTTTGGACCTCCACCCCACTAGATTTATGAGATTTAGTCCATTCCACCAGAGGATCGTGGATGAAAGTTTCAAGGACACTCATTAGTGTCTCTCTATGTGCCCGTAATACAGAAAGCGTGATCTCACAAACCTTTAGGAAGATTCCTTCATAACCAGTAATGCCCAAGCCATCAATCATGTTCTGCACGTGGTCAATGTAACGAGTAAGTCATAAAACATGAATATTCCTACCAAATTCAAATCCGATCTGATTACCAAGATAAATTTCAAACTTTTCACCAATGCTAATATGGAAAAAGATCGTTGTTCTCTTCTTCTTACCTGTGTTAGCCTGAAAGGCACCAGTTCAGGTTTCTCTAACTGCAAACCTTTGTCAAATAAACAGCTGAAATCAACATGAACACAGTCACCAGTGGTTGAATCAAAGAGGATATTTTCGCCATGCCTATCTCCAAGGCCCACTATATGACCAACCATTGACCAAACAGCAGTAGTATGAGCATATGCAACCCGAGCCCTGAACCAAGCAGCTGGTTCCGAAAACATGTTCAAGAACCATTTATGGAAAGCTGGAGGGAACATTGGAAGGATTTTGTTCTTCAACATTTCATCTTCTGGCATTTTACCCAGGCACTGATCATAAATACGCTTAACTTGAGGATTTGTTTTCTGTCTATCAAATTTTCCACAGCTTATGTAGATGTCTTGGAGTATTTGTCGAAGCCCACGGGTATGAGGAACCCACTCAACCATACCACAATCTTCTGTCAGTGGTATCACTGCAAATGTGCGAATATAAAGCTTCCTCCTGCGACTTTCAGAGCACTTAGATAGCAGACGATTAACCATAGCATTGAATTCCATCATACGTGCATCTTTCCTGAGATCATCCTTGGGTTTGCAAAGGAATGGGCGCTCAATTCCATCACTTCCCAAAAGAATAATCTGCAAAACACAAAAAAAAAAAAAAAAAGGAAAAAGAGGATTTGCTCAAATATGAACAACATAATACAATGAGCCTTTGCAAAAAGATCCACCTATTCATAATATATGCTCTGCACAATCCCACAGGGCATACTCTGGGTGCTATGGAGAGAAATAGCTAAGGAAGCATAAGACCAAGCATCAACTCAAGTATATCTGTTTCTTCTTTTTGGTATAAACAAAAGGATACAAATAGTATATATCAACTGTTAACTTGATTAGATGGGAAAAAAATGTGAGACTTTATTAGCTCCTTACCAATTTAAACTTTATTAGCTACTATCTAACAGCTTTGGTGTATAAACTTTATAGGGCATCACATTAAGTATTTATACTAAGTTAGCTATGCTATAATTAAAGAGAAATTACTCGTCGGGGTTGAAGCATTATAATAGAACATTTAAGAAGACTGGCAAACTTTTTATTTTGATAGGTAAGTGAAGAATCTTATTACTGGAAAAAAGCAGCACCCAGGTGGTGCTAACAGTAGTGATCATCTTCTTCACAATGTAAAGTGACTAAGAAATTCCAATATTCTATCTACTTTCATTTACATTATCACCAAAAAGCCATAAGAGAGACATTTGTAGTTTGTGTATGTTCTCAACTTTGCTTTCGAAGCTTCTTAGATTCCTCTGTTTCCAGTCTAGAGGACTTCTCATCATAAAAGGGCAGCCCGGTGCACTAAGCTCCCACTATGCACGGTGTCCGGGGAAGGGCCAGACCACAAGGATCTATTGTACACAGCCTTACCATGCAGCCTCTTGCAGAAATGCAGGGTAAGACTGCATACAGTAGACCCTTGTTGTTCGGCCCTTCCCCGGACCCTGCACATAGCAGGAGCTTAGTGCACCAAGCTTCCCTTTTCCGATGTGAAGTCCTCCAGACTGGAAGGTAAGGAATCTAATAAGCTTCGAAAGAAAAGTTGAGAACATACATAAACTACAAATGTCTCTCTTATGGATTTTTGGAATGAAAGTAGATAGAATATTCAAATTTCTTCGAAGGAAGAATATCGTCAGAGAAAATTAGATGTAAAGGCATCAAGAAGAGAAGGCCTTACTTTCTTTGGCCTCTGAAGCGAGGAAAGAATATCAGCCTCATCTGCAATTCCTGTAATTGTAGGAAGGTCTGCTGAATAGAAGATTTCAGATGTAATGTTCTCAGGTGTATTCACATCATATGTAGGTAGATTGACAGTAAGGGACTGTTGGGTTGGCATTATAATTTCCACTGGCATCATCCGCTTCAAAGCACTAAATTCAGTTGAAATGTTGATTGTTCTTGCCTTTGTTTGACCAGGATGGAAACATAGCTTGATTAGATGATCAATGAGCATAGCAAACTGCGCAAACAAAGAACTAACACTTGCTTCATTGGATTTTCTTCTTGCAGCATTTATAATCTCTGCAGCAGCCTCCCTTCTTGAAGGAACCGTAGATTTTGTAACAGCTGCCATTGTCCAAAGGGCCTGTTGAGGGTATTTCTGGAGAACACTTGTTATTATGTATTTCACCAACCGAACAATTTCTTCATTCTGATGGCAAATTCTGGAAACCAGTTGAGGGAGAACAGTTAGCCACTGATACGTTGGAAAATCATTTAAACATCCTCGCATGATACTCAAAACCTGCAAAAGAGGAAGAGTTAAGAATAGAATCCAAAGATATCAGCATCACAACACAAAAGAAAGCATATATGTGTACACCACCTTCCCATGGATTGTTTTTAACTCTTTATTGGCTCGAGAGCTGCTTATATGATAAACGCTACCAAAATCAAACCACAGTGTCAACAATCTAGGAAGGGCTTGGAAAAGATTCCTATGACCCCTGTGAAGGCCCTTTGCATAAAATAAGAGCACATCAGGAAGATATGACCACCAACTTCTCTCAGTGTTCATATTGGTGGCAGTAACAAGGGCCGAATTCGTTGGGACTGCTTTTGAACACGTCTCCTTATCATCCTGCCGTTTTCGAGCATCAACAAGTAGTTCATCACAGTATTTTGCCAAGTAAAAGTATCCTTTTTCCCACTTGGGCTGTAATTCCTTCACCCTAGAGTACAGACTAATCACATCTTCCTTCTGCTTTTGACCAGTGTAATGTATCCACCTTGAATAGAGTAGGAGAGTTTTGGCAACGCCTCTATTCTCGTTGGAAGACTGAGTACCACAAATTAGAGGTTGTGGGTTCAATGGAACCAATGAGAGGCTAGTGATTGATGATATTGCTGCAGAGCCTACAACCTCAACAGGCATATTCAGAAGGGTCTGTTGCAGCTCAGCAATGGCACCATCAGCTCGTCTGGTGCTCCACAGAAGCTTAGCCTTTTCCATGTGAACATTAGATGCACCTGAGGCCTTGGCTTCTAGAATTGCTCGACTTGCTGTCTCGTAATGACCAGCAGAACGACAGAGCTTTGCATATTGAATCCAGCACTCCCCAACTTGAGCATTAAGACCACTTGCACCAAAAACTAATCTCCGAAAAGCCAAGAGTGGTTCCCTAGCCCAGAGAGATGGTTGAGTGAGTTTGAGCCGATCTTCCCAGCTTTCCATTAGTTTTGAGAAATCTGAATCACATAGTACGAATGATTTTTCTAAGAAAGACTCACCACCAAGGAGAGAGCTATAATCCTCTAACTCCCGCAGCATGTGGAGCTTGACTACAAAGGGGTAAGCTCTAGCATAAGAATCCATGCCCGCAGCAGCCAAAGGAGCAATCAGAGCTTGTTTCGACAAAGTAATTTTCTTAGCAACGGAGAACTGATCTCTGTTCATTATTGCTTGAAGAATCTTAGCGACATCCATGTCAAATAAAGCATTACTCTCAGAACTGCTACATACTAAACCTTCTTCATCAGCCCCATTAAGATATTCATCCATCAAGTCCCACCTTCCAAGCCTCCATGCAGCCTGAACACCTTGCATACACCAAGTTTTCTGGTATTTAGGTATTCTAGATATTAATCCATCAACATGGGTGACTGTGGCCTGCAAATGACACATGTTTAGCAAGCAGTTGACAACATCTGAATGCCTCTGGACAGAAGTTGGTTCCATCTGCAAAGCCTGCTCACAAGAAGTCAATACTTCGGCCCAGTTTCCTGCCTTCTTATTTATCAATAGATGATCTTGCAAACTCTTTGACTTGCGTAAGGAAGCAAATCCACATAAGCCATCTAGCTCATCCAACCCACTATATATTTCCATCAGAAATGAGATGTCTTCATCCTCAAAGAGGCCACTCTTCTCAGAGGCAGGATTAAATGATCCTGACTTCTCCCGCACATGAGATTCAAAGTACAAAAGGGACCTTGCATAAGCTTGGCATCTGAAAGATGCCCTTGCAAGAGTCATTTTATGAATTGCAGCCAAGAGTTCTGAAACATGTTTACATTGAATAAGCACCTGGTCAGAATCACTTGACAGATTGATGGTCTTCTCCTTCGACTTGAGAGCTTGTTGCCTCGAACTGGAAGTTTGAATAGACTGGGAAAGTGAAAGTTCCTGTTGTACATCATCCACCCATTGACCAAGATTATCAAGAAGAGTGAATACAGCTTGAATGCAAACTTCGTTGTGCCCTGAACTTATACCTTTAACAACATCAGTGCTATTCTCTGATGCAGCAGCATTCAGAACAGATAAAATCTCCTCTGTTATGCCACAGCGTGCCTCTTCAGTACCATCACATACTGCATTGAGGACCAAATATGGAAGAAGATACATTGCTATTTGCATATCATGACGGACTATACCACGACAGGCATAGAAAATACTTGCTCGAGAACCTGTTGCATGTGCAGTCAGTTTCCTAATCCAGAAAAATATCCATCTTCTAAATGACATTGAAGGGCGATAGATTGGACCAGAAGATGTGGAATCTGACACACTTGGCAGCTGAAATCTGGAGGTTAAGCAAGGGGCTATAATCTCCTTCACGTAACTAGAGAAACGATTCCACAATCTCTGACCCCTTCCCTGCAATTCAGTGTACTTACCATCCACCACGGATACAGGCAACTTCACCAGTCGTTTCCCTCTTGTCTGTGAGGTAGAAGCTACAACATTGTCATCAAGAGATGCCTCACAGCCTGCAATCTTTAGTAGTTCCTGAATTGCCAAGGCTGCAGAATCTTGAATAATGGTGTCAGGAGCAGCCCTGAAGGACCGGGCCAGATGCTTATGAATCAACTCAAAAATTAAATCATCATCTGAACAAGCAATTTGGAACCGCATGCTTGAAAATCCCTTGACTTTCGAAGGATCTATAGCACCAAGTGCTCCAAGACAATCTGCACATATCAACTTCAGACGCTGACCAACCATTGTTCTTGATTGCTCTGCACATCCTCTAAGCAGAGATGTGATCAAAGCACTCATTACATCCATGTTTGCATCTCCTACCTTAGTAATTAAAGCCATGATATCCTCCCTCCTAAGATTGAGTAATTTACTCAACTCAGATGCAACCATATACCTGACATTCAAATTTTCATGATCCAAACCATCAATAATATCCCGCAACTGATCATTCAAGGTCATCATACCACGTCCTGCACTTATCATTCTGTTCACCCTATCTAAAGCAGGAATAGTAGGCAAAGGAGGAAACTCCCCAATGTGTTCCTTTAGAATTGATTTATTCTGAAGTACGAGTTCTTCCAAGATCTCCACAATTTTATTCAAATGAGAGGAAGAACTTTCACTTTCTCTCTCCAGGAAGGGAACCAGAGCTGCAAAAACTTGAGAAATCACGTGCTTCGTGCTAGATGGTGATATCTGAGCTATCTGCTTGATGAAAAAATGTAAAACAGAAAGACCATCGCCCTGAAGTGATTCCTTATTAATAGCCTGCATGAGAAGAACCATAAGTTTTGGTACATAAGTGCTAAGATGGGAACCCATCATACTTATCAGCATCTCAATTCGCTTGATAGCTTGTCTTTGCAGTGATATATCCTCAGCATGCAGCATTTTCCTATCAATGCTGTTTAGGAGACCAACAAAATGATTCCTTAAAAACGCAGGAATATCTTCTTCACCAGTTAGAATCCCAGAAACTTCTTTTATCACCTGAGGCACCTTCATTAACCTGTGAAATTAGCAACATCATTCATACAATGTAAAGCTGACAGTAATTTTCATGACTTCTGGGATACAGTTAGCTACTTTTCATTTTAAATAATCTTGATAGTATTTTTGTAAATGAATAAGATGCCTTGTGCCTAGTGGAGAAAGGTTATGGATGCTACATATAGTGCACTAAAGTTGTTTCTAGTACATATAGAGTGGGAGTTATCAGGAATTTATGGGAAGATTTCCAAACAGACGTATACCTTGAATAGGGAGATGGAAAAAAGACAATTTCGGAAGGATACTTGTTCGGTCACATTCCTGTGTAGGAAGAAGTAATTTCATGATCTTTTCAGATTTTCCACTTATCCAGACACTACTATAGCCCTACAGAACAGATGGAATCTGGAAAGTCACTTTCAGCAGCTGCCGTCAAGATAAGGAGCTTGAGAGTCTGACTTCTTTGCAACAAAAAATGGACCAGAAGGTTTCTCAAAGGCTGATTCTACTAAAACAAAAGGTGACAGAAGAGGGAACATAGTTTTAAGGCTTGTTATCAGAACTTGCTTAAAATGAAGAGTTTCTCTAAGCCTTGGTCTTGGCATTTTTTCTAGAGATATAGAGCTGTTGAAAAGGGGTTTATGTCCTGAAGAAGATGTTTCTTACGTGAATTGGAGGATCATAATCATGTTTCCTTACATTACATGGTGGCAATGGGTTGTGGGATATGTTGTTAACTATTTCTGGGATACAGCAAGCTATTCCTAGATCCAGAAAGTCCATTTTGAAAGATATTGCATACTAGACAACTCTGCATCTTTGGGATTTATGCAGGTAAAGGAACCAGAGGTGCCTTGAGGAGTAGCTGATCAAAGCAAATATTTAAACTAAAATGTTGAACAACTGTTCTTTTTTCCGTGTACTGTAGATGTTATAATTGTAAATGATTGTACATATGTTGCTAGACTTTACTAGTTCCCTTTGATTTTAACATCAGAAATAACAAGCACTACCTCAACTGCTGGTTTTGTTAGTTATATCCTTACTTTACCCCCACGCCACACACGACCCCAAAGGCTCAAATAGAAAGAGGAAGAAGTAGTCAGGAAGGAGCTGTAAATCCATCTTTAACATCATCCATCATTTGCAACTCAATTCCTTTTGTGGGGCCAAGCAGAATGGCATAATACAATTAACTGATGACACCATGATAGTAATACTAGAAACTAGGACCTCTACCTGCTTTAGATACTATCAATTTGTGATTCCATCTCCAGAAAGAATAACCCACTAGAAAAAGGTAAAAGTTCAGAACTAATCCTACCTCACCTCAGCTGCTCCCGCCACCCCGAGAGAAAAGCTAAAATAAGTGAAATAAAGAAAAAGAACAGCAAAATAGAAAAATTGAGAAATAAAGAACAAAGGCCAAAAACTGTCTCTTTAGCAGAAACTAGAATTTATGCTTCAAGAAACTCAACAATGTAAGCTTCTTTGTGGTTTCTGAAGCTATATTACCTTTTACTTATCTCCATTGACTCATCTTCATCTGTGAAGCATACAAGTTCATCCAAAAGAGCAGGAAGTGCAGCAGCAAAAATTTCCTGTTTGTCAGAACCAGTCTGCTCGTGGTAGAACTGCAGAACAGAGAGCAATTCTTGGCCATCGGCTCGATGAAGAGCATACGCAAGTACTTTAGGTAACCAATTAACAATTAGTTGCACCATATCTGTATTTAAGCGCTTGGCGAGCTCATATAAAGTGAAAATTGCTTGTTGATTATCCTGCTGAGTAACAACCAACTTTGGGAGGACAACGGGAACCATTCTCTTGACAAGTTCCTCAGTATCAGTGCCAAGAATAGCTGCCGCAAATTCTTCAACCATTTTTGGTCGGCTAGCAAGCCTTATAGACAGGTAATCAAATAAGTCATTTCGAATATGAAGAAATCGAGACAGGATTAATTCAAATCCTCCTCTAAGATGAAAGTAGCAAGACTTTATCATCAACCTTGATGCAATTATTCTAACTGTCACATGGGGACTATCAAGCTGATCAATCAATAAAAGAAGAGAGAACATAAAAGACTGACTCTGCACATCAACCACTTTCATAATCTCAGCTGTAGCTTCTAGAAGAGTTGCGAAAACCAGAGGATCATCCGCTGTTTCCATAGCATATTTTATTTTGCCTATGAACTTTTGTTCTTTGGATCTGTTAGCAGCCTCGTGGCCATCCTCATCCAAGAACAAACAATTCAGAATAGGTTCCTCAATGAAGAAACTAATCTGTTTAGAAAAGGATTCTCGAATGGCCTTTTTCCCGTGAAGGAGTAGGAAATCAACACATTTTAACCATTCAGATCTTGTTTTAAGAAGAATACTTTCAGTTCCATGGAGGAGTATTCTCTGAAGCACGCCTACACAAGCTAATTGAACATCTTCAGATGATTCATCAAAAAGAAGACGGAAGAAGATGGATTGTAAATGAACATAATCATGGTCTGTAGTAGGCTCTTTCTTGTGTATGTCAGGAAGATGCAAAACAGTTGAATTTGATCGGTTTACAAGTCCAGCATGCATGTCACACTTTGAACACCAAAATCCTCCCACAAGGTCATCCATTGTCATATTTAGTCTTATATTACCCTTTGGCAAGTAAAATTTGCATTGGCATTTCCTTAGTACACCAGTTGTACAGGATCCATAAAGGCACGCCAAATAACCAAGACACCCCGGGATTACTTTGTTAATTCGACCATGTGCCTCTTTCTCCAGGATCCTGCAAACCAATATAAAAATAACTAATACATTAATGATATGGCAAGATTGCTTGACATTATAGAGACGGAGAGCAGAAAATTTATGAAATACTCCAACTTTATTCGCACATCCATACGCATAAGCTCGTATGTCAAATTTGATATGAGCAGATAAGTACAAAACCACGTGACAACATATAACTTACCAAATTAAAAGACCACTTTTGACTGTTATATAGAGCAGTCTTGTTCATACAAATATACATTAAAAAATAAAATAAAGAGCTTTTTCTCACTTACTCAAGCCTCTTGAAAATGTGATTCAGTAAACCAAAACCAGACCACATTAATATCACTGGCATGGAAATGACAGCTTCAATTTTAACATCCTCGGCGGTATCACGGAGTCCCAAGTCCAATATATCAAGATCATTTCCACCTTGCAGTAAAGGCCCAATTTTAGACAGCACACACAGAGAAAGGATCTTTGCCTTCGATGATGAGTAGGTATCAGTAGATTGAGATCTGGTCCATGGATGCCTTAGCAATGACTGCATAAGTGCTAAGTTGCCACCCTTGGTCTTGAAATATTCACTCTCACTGGGAAGGGAGCCTAAATAGATTTTACATATTAAAAAGGAAAGACAAACAAAACAAAGAAAGAAAAAATGCAGTTAATGGAAGGTTGATCCTTATCTTTTCATTGACTCAGACACACCTTCTTAGTGGATATCACAAATAGCCATACAAATTTAATTGCTATGAAACGAAGCAAGTAGATTTCAGCTGCAACAATTCACATTTAGAAAACAAAGGCCCAGTTATGTTGATAATGACCATAATGACCACTTATGTTGATATGTGCAGTAGCACTAGCTAATTCAATAAATGGAACACAATGAGAAGAAGCAACGGCAAAGAATTATCAAATACTAAACCGATAACTCTTATCTGCAAACAGCCAAGATGTCACGACCTAAATTAAAAACCGATACCCACTGCAATTGCTTCACAGGGATGATATCGCTTTAGAATTTGGACTGGGCAGTAATATTTGTTCTGGCAGAAGTTTAAGAATCAGTGCAAAATATGCTGCTGCCTTAATAACCAACAAACGTTGATATGTCATCTTCGAGAAATATCAGCATCGAAAGAGCAAGCAAGTCAAAAAATGTCAGCCATTCCAATTTCCCAGAATTTGAATACCAGTACAAACTAACAGAACCACATCAATCAAAATAGCCAATTAGGGCATATGATTGACTCACAGAGACATAGAGTAACAAATTGAATAGACATGAAGTTGTTAACAAAATATGTTGGAACTCTTATTTCTTCACTCGACCTTGGTTTTAGAGGCAATGAATACTTTTTTTCCTGATAGATTATAAACAATGAAAAGTTACTGGAAGTGCTGAATGAATAAGCATAGATCTAGCATTTACCTGCTATGATCAATAGGTTGTGAATTGCTTCTAAAAAGAAATGTAAATCAATAGGGTTTGGAAATTTCTGATTTGCCTGCATGACAATGACCATAATTATAGGAGGGACGAAGGAGTGCATAATTCAAATGAACATGCATAACTGACCACCAACCTCTTCACACACCCAAGGGATCCATTCATACATCTGGCGGAATATTTGAATTGAAAGTTCCGCTTGAGGATATCTACAGAAAGCAATACAGAGTGTACTAAGAGCTGTCAATGCAATTTCTGGGCCCAAAGAACTGGATTCCTGACTAGGAGGCTTTAGAAGTTTAATAAACAGAGTCAATGAGTTATGCATATGATCAGCATATTGTTTCTTCCCCAAAGAGCCAAATCCATAGCTAAGCTTAATCACATCTTCATATTTCATACTGGAATATCGATTTTCATCATCAATTTTCTGATGTTTGGCATTTGAACTCTCCAGGTCTTCACCTGGTCTTTTCTCTGCAGCCCTTGGATTTTCATGCACGTCAGATAAACCTTTTCCACCATTATTAACACTTTCACCTCTAGTAAGATCAGGAAAGATCCTAGATAAAGCCACTTGAAAGCACTCAATTAAAGGTATGATAGGTGTGGGTGAGTAAAGCAAATGTATAAGAGATTCAGGTCTCCAGATATGAGGAGGGCAACTCTTTGCAATACGAGTATAGGCAAGACATAAAGCATCCTGAAAAAAGTTTTTAACTATTAAAACAATTAAATCAGAGGGCAAAAATCAATTCATTTAGACTGCTTAGACTATACAGAGAAGAAGTTTACTTGCTAAAGACAGATATACAAACAGAAGGAAGAAGGTTCAGTGCACCTTCAGGTCAAGACTTCTTGTTTTAAGCAACGAATGGGGAAAGATATTTACTAAATCAGCAGATGTTGATCTAACGATGTCATCAGGACAAGTGGTGTACAATACATGAAGGCATCCGCCAATGGACGAATCATAAGCTGTATTGCTGCAGTGAAACAAGGGATTATGTGCAGAAGCAAACAATCAAGCAAGGAGAGCTTTAGAATAAACAAAGCAAATGGGATTTAAGTCTTAAAATTTCAATTCTAACTCCCTATCTCTTCAGAAAATGGGTCAGTGATGGCTTCAAGATTTTGTTAAATGCTGATGCTGCTCGTCAACAGACTTGCTTGGAGCCATAACCATTTCTACTGCAAATTTAAGAGAAGTTCTTAACCATTTCTGGAAGAAGTTTCCATGAAGTTGCTATGTGATTGCTAAAGTGTGTTGCTATGGAAAAGTGTGGCTCCTGCCAAGGTGAAGTGCTTCACTTGGTTGGTTGCTAGGAAAAAATATGTGACTCATAAGGCAATGTAGAAGAGGGGCATCAACATAGTATCCACATGCCTCCTCTGTAAAGAGGCTCTGGAGACTTAACAAACATCTATTCATGCATTGTAAGGTAACTGCTCAAGTGTGGGCTCTGTTTACAAGCATAGCCAATGAATATTGGACTATGCCAGAACACACTCCTGACCTCCTTAGCTGCTGGATCAAAAGGGGAGGCAGCAAGAGTCAGAAAAGATGGTGGAGAACAGTTCCAGCATGTATCTGGTGGATTATATGGAAAGAAAGGAATCAGAGTATTTTTTAAGGAAAGGAATGTACAATACAGAAGATCAAACGGAAAGTAATTACTACTCTAGGCTTTTGGTGTAAAGAACAGGATATAGAAGAGGAGTTCCAATTAGTGGACTTCATAGGTTCTCTGTAAGTATTTCTTTTAGTCTTTTCCTTTCTTGTAACAGTTTTTGGAGGTGGCCAGCATAGCCCTTAATGCTGAGGAATACAAAAAGTTACGAGTTTCAAAAAAAAAAGGTGTGTCTGATGATAACCTCAACCTAGATCAAGAAACACTTCTCATATGCTTAAGTGCACAAACTAGCAAAACAAATATCCTATATCCCTGGAATGAATGGGAAAGAAATACACAAAAGGATTTTGAATTTGTACTAAGCACAGAAATCAAATTGGCGCATCTCCTTCCTTTCCTTTTTCTTTTCAACATAAGTGGCACGTTTTGCTGGTATCCATATTCACTAAACCAAATGCAGAGGAGAGGAATAGCAATGTTACTCAAAATTTAGAGGAGGTTTGCCCTTTTCCCCTGCAGCGTCAGAACTCCAAAGTCAAAGTTAAGTAATGGTACCTGAAGACTGGAAGCCCATCCTCATCTCCGCGTAATATGGCCGTAATCAATTGAATCAATCTCTCAGCAGGAATGATTTCATGATTCATAGCTGCTCCAGTGATTCGTAGAAAGTCAAAACATGCCTTGATTGAAATTTTGACAAGGAAAATATCAGACTAAAAAAGCAAAGAACAGAGAATAAGGCTCAAGCTATGAATAACTACAAAGCATGTTATGAAGATAGCAAGATAGCTTGCTATGGAAGTACCAACCATGTGCACATCAACATCTCCGAAACACAGAAGTGTACATGCAGACAAAACAGATGAGGTCTCAAGGAGTCCTTCAACATATAGAGTTCCTTCAGTTAAACATTTACAGAGAATCTTGATGGAAGAAGAGGCAAAAGGCTGCCACCTTTCTTTGCCTTTGACATTAATCAGAATACCATTGCCATCGGAAGGTTTACAACACAAGGGGAGATCACTTAATATCGTTGTTTCATGGCTGCTCCAACCTCCACCGAATGATACACTGAAACACCTCAAAGATACTTCTTGTGATTCTGTTGAGCTTTGTTTATCACATAGTGAAGCAACATGAAGAAGATCTATATGAAGAAAAAACAAGTCAGGTTTTCTGGTAATAGCAATCAAATGAGGAGGAAAGCTGCCTGCCATAACATCAACATATTTGTTGTGCAAGTGAAATTCTAGAGAAATTTCATGACAGTTGGAGCATAGTCATAATCCAGAAACGTAAAACACGCATCTCACTAAATTATGATAGAAGCCAAATAAAAAAATCATTTAGTAATCTACTTTTTTGTTTCCATTTAACTCTATCTTAGACAAGTAAAAACATTGTTTGACTAATCTCTTCCCATGTTATCTGGCATTCCTCATCAGTCATTATTTGCATTGATGTTTTTCTTTAAGCTCCCATTAACCTGATCGAAATAATCTTAATGTACATATGAATCGTTTATCCCCCAAAGGTACAACTTTAGCAATTTGCTGACTCTAGTCACACTGAAACTTTTGTTTGATTGTCTACCACCAATCCACATTGCAATTCATGGATCTACTGGAACTATTTGAAAACAATTTCAATGCATACCTTCAACCACCAATAAAGTGTCCATAAAGAATTGTCGATAAGCATCTCGATCTCCGGTACGAAGTGTAGATAATAGGGCTCCAACTGTTTCAATAATCACTGCATGTCTGGAGCTGAAAAAATCATAATGGGCTGTTACTCTTAGCTACATGAAATTAATCTGAGGTGACTCTCATAAAATTTCAATTCAAACTCCTTATCTCGTCAGCATCTTGATACATGCAAAAAGAGACAAATAGGCTCTCATCACTCTCATCAAGGGTCGGAACTCCACTGAGCAAAGAGGCTAACAGCACTTCTACCATTCTACATGTTTCTTTAGTAGCAGATAACTAAAGCTCTAGTATCTAAAGGCCAGACTAACAGATTCAAGTGAGCATTTTTTTTTTAATAGAGGTGATGTCTGTGTGTCTAGACTTGGGAAAATCAGAGACAGACTAACAAACTCAAGCAAGCTTGCTTTTAACAGAAATGATGTCTCTCATAATCAATTCTAACTCCCTATGTCTTCAGTTGAAATATGCAAGAAAAGAAAAATGGCTCTCATCAAAGATCCAAATTCCAATGACTAAAGAGGCTACGTGTTTCTTAGCAATAAATAATGCGAGTTTATCACAAGGCAAGACTAACAAACTCAAGTAAGCTCTTTCCTATCAGTTATGTCCAGACCAGCTTGGGCATCCCTCCACTAATTCACTTGGCAACCTTCCAATACCACGAGAACATAGTCGCTGCCAACCAAGGCTGGGGCAAATGCGTTCAGAGTTATAGTCACTATTCAAACCTAACATCTCCAGCTACTCAAATATGAAAATGTAATGTTTCAAAGCAACTCACCGGAAAGCAGGCTCTGCCAAAAATGGCAATATGCATCCTATCACCGGAAGGACAGCACCAGCCTTGCCATGATAAAATACTCCAGGAAAGTTCTTAGCGGTATGTGCTATAAGCTTTAGCACTGCAAAAACCTCTCTCTCATTCGCTACAAGATATTCAAACAAAAGGGAAGAATCAAAATTACTTACAGATACATATAGAGTAGCAAGAGAAAATTCTAGAAGAAAAAGAGAGACCTGATGCAGACGGAACGACATATGCATTAAGAAGATTGGGAAGTACGGCACGAAATCGGACCTCCAATGCATCGTCGTTTCGGATGTTTGGAGGTGTGGATGATGAAGCTGCTATGCGTTCTCGAAGTTCGTGGACTAAACTAGACAGATTCGCCATGGTTGATTATGCACTCTTTGCTTCACTTGCTTCCCTCCTTTTTCAAACTCCTCTGGTTCTGTCTCCCCTAATTCAATCGGATTGACCCGATTCGTTTTTCCGGGTTGCCTGAGTTTGTCGGATTTGGAGGGAAACTCGTATCAACAGTTTTAAACTTGTTTGCATATTTTCAAGTACATAGATATAAGTTAATCACTTAAAATATGTTATATTTTTAATTATATTAGTCTTAACAAGTTATAAAATATCTAACATGTTTCAATTGAGATGGATGTATATAATTAAATAAAATAACATAATTTCTGCTATTAACTTACTTAATAGATATGTAAGAAAATGTGTAAAAATAATTTTAAAAAATAAATTGAGATCATCTAATAGGAATACTTTGTCCAAGTGTTTAATTCAAACGGATGGTAATTCAAATATTTAAGTAATAAAATTTATTTAAAAATTTAAAAAATTATGTCACCCTGATTTATTCTCTTTTGAATACTGAATTACCAACTATCCAAAAAAAATCTTTTTTATTACTCTAAAGGGTCAATCGAAAAGTCTAGTGGTGGTAATCCAAATTTTCACATGGCAGAGGTACAATCAACGAAAGTTGTGTGAGTCTCCATTAATATTTTGACACTTGAATTGTGGGTCATTATGTACTTTGAAAATAAAATAGAGTAAATTTTAGGTTTAGCAAACATAAAAATCATATTTGTATGTTATAGCTACAGTTTGCATAATTGCGCTTCATAACAAATTTTATGTTTGCTATAGAGCATCAGATTAAATCGCAGGCAGCATCTCGTTTTGTATAAAAGCACAGCGATTGTATATGTATATCGGTTAGATAATTGTATATATATGTAACTACTACGTATATGTATCAATGATTGTGTTTGTATGTCTGCATAAAATTTGAATTTGTATACAATTGAATCGAAATAAAACATTTGTATATCAAATCTCTCTCTCTCGCTTTATACAACACAAATTATACATTGTAATTTGTATAATTTGTGTTTGTATAAAGCGAGAAAGAGAGAAAGGCAAAAGAGAATTGGTAGGAAAAAATCTGTATTTGTATAATTATAAGTGTATAGGACGAAAATATATGTATATATATTTGTATTTGTATATACAATTTTCTCTCGCTTTATACAAACAGAAACGCAATTTATACATTTCTGTTTGTATAAAGTGAGAGAGGCGAGGGAGAGTGGCGAGGGAGATTTCTGGGGAGAGAGGCGATGACAAAGTGTTTGCTACGGATTAGAATTAAATGAAATTGTGGTTATTGCATTTAATTTAAATTAATAGTTTGCTATTTTATACAATTTTTCCAATAAAATAAAATGCAAAAAAAAAAGAAGATAAAAGGGTCCGAAGCCAAAAGGGTAAGAAAATTTGTCAAAAATTCTAAAAGGGAAACAAAATTAATCATAGAACCAAAACGGCAACTTTCTGACGGAGAATCAGACGACGTTTAAATCAGGGCAGCCGTCGCAAGACGCGAAATTCCAAGCGCCTTGCAAGGCGTATGGAAATCAGCGCCTTGCGGCGGTTTTTTTTTTAAATAAAAATTATTTCATTCCATGGCCCCCTCATTTTGAAGTTTTTATTTCGTTCAAATATCGTATGAATTTAAATTAACAGTAAAAATCTTAAAATAGTTGATAAAAATTGATTGTTTTTTTAAAGTATACTATTGGGCTTAATTTTCGGATATTCGTAAAATCTTTTAATTATAGATAGAGTTTAAATATATTATAATTATTATTATATTATTATTATTGTTAATATTTAATATTTAATTTTTACATCTTTATATTTTAAAAATAATTAATTTCTAAATTCAACATTTAAATAATTCTATAAAAAAATTAAATTTTTTTTTTATTATTATTATTATTATTATTATTCAAATAAAATTAAAAATATGATAACTTCCCACAAAAAAAAAAACATAAGAAAGCACACACTGTATTTTTATTATTTTTGTTTAAATTTATTAATTAATATTCTAAATAGAATTGTTCTTTTATAAAGTTGTTACAAAATCTAACGATATTTTTTTATAATATATGTATTTAATATGCATAAGCGAATTTAATTGTCATTTATGAAATATTATCAAAATTATAGATTAAAAATTGATTAACAATACAGATAATCGGATTGAACAAAAAATATGTATTTAGGTAATTTTTCCTATTTTGATTCTCTAATACAAATATATTTTAATCCATATTTTTGAAAAATAAATACTTTTGACTTTTTAGAAGGGCAAGTATACAACCCATTGAATTTTTTGTTCATTTTGTGTAATGAAAGTTTGGCTAGCTAAGGGTTTGGCCAAAATACTTTTAGGTCACGCCAAACTACTATTTATCTTAGATTAGATGGTCATATTATATACTAGTCTTGAATTTCTCTTCTTTTCTCGTTTATTTCTTAACTTTTGATTTATTTTTTTATCACCTGCTATGAACTTTTTTATTTGGAAGCTAAACACTTGTAAAAGAGAAAAAAAAGAGTTTAATAATCGGACTGAACAAATATTTTTTTTTAAAAAAAAAACGCCGCAAGGCGCTGAATTCGCATGACGACTGAGCCTTACGAGGCTCATGACGACTGCGCCTTCCAAGGTGCATTGAATTCCGTGCCTTGCGGCGGCTGCCCTAATTTAAACATCGTTAAATTCTCCGTCAGAAAGTTGTCATTTTAAAATTTTTGACAAATTTTCTTACCCTTTCGGCTCCGGACTCATAAAATGATCCTAACAAAACTATACTAAAGATACAACTAAAAAAAACAAAAAAGATACAACTAAAGTGAATTGTGGATCCACGTATTTAATGTCTGTTCAATTATTTTTCATTATATATATTTTTTATTTTGTCAAGTGCATATATATTTTTTCAAAACCTAACATATATACTTAATTATTATAATAATACTTGTTATTTTAATATAATTTTGATTTAATGTGTATCCTATTTAATTTTTAAAGATCATTATATATATTTTTTATTTTATTTAATGTGTATCCTATTTAATTTTTAAAGATCAAAATTATATTAAAATAACAAGTATTATTATAATAATTAAGTATATAAGTTAGGTTTTGAAAAAATAATTTTCAATTTTGGCAAGAAAAAATTACTTCCCCAATTTATTTATTTTTTTTAAAAAAAAAAAAATAAAAATAAAAAAAAAAATATATATATATTTCTAATATATAGAAGAGGCTACAAACAGGCTGCAGTTCGTCAACATGCCTGCTTGTAGCCAGGGGTAGTTTGGTAATTTCATTATTTTTTAATTTTTTTAAATCTTTTATCACTTTATATATATTTAAAAATTATGTAAAAAGTATTATAAATCATAATAATTAATAATTTAAAATATATAATAAGTTTTCGTTAACTCTCAAAATTTCAAGTTTTCGTTAACTCTCAAAATTTCATCTATACCACATAAATTGAGATAAAAAAAAAGAGAGATATTATATAAAATACGTAAAATATATTGTAAATCACAATAATTAATAACTTAAATATCAAAAAGATTTTTTTTAAAAAAACTGATTGACTTTTGAAATTTCATTTGTATCACATAAATCAACACAAAGGGAGTAATATATATTAAATGAAAATTACGTAAAAAATATAATAAATCACAATAATTAGCAACTTAAAAAATCTCTCTCTCATCAACCAATACAAAATATTAATAACCCATATAATTTGCATAAGAAATTTCAAATTAATTTATTCTTTTTGTAAATTTAAAATTTTAAAATCGTTTTTCCCATTAATTAGAGACTCACCCTCCTTTTAAGCCAGTGTGATACATCTCTGTTACATCAAAGTAAATAAATTATAATTACATTTAGCTCTTAATAATTATATATCAAGTACAATATTTGGTGGAAATCAATTAAAATTAAAATTTATATGTACATTTAAATTTTATGGTTTTAAATTTAAAATATATCAAATATATTAAAATATTTTTTAATTGTGATCTTAAAAAAAAAAATTAGAGGTTATTTTCTTTTTAAAATGAAATAAAAAAACAAGTCCATATAAATCGAAACGGAGGGAGTCATCTTTTAAAAATGAAATATATATGTGGTATTATTAGAAAGAAATTTCACATATATATTTTAAAAAATTCTTTTGTCTTCATTATATTAATTTGTGCATATATGTGGAGTTTTAAAGATTTGAACATTTTAATATATAAATATAATGATTTGAAAACTTTAGTACTTTCTTTTGTTTTATTTTTTTGCCTTTTTTTAAAATTTGTTATATATTTGAGAATTGCATTTATTACCAAAAAAAAGAAAAGAAAATTGCATTAAAAAAAAGCTTAAAATCACAATGTAACAAGTTAAGATTGTTTTTTTTTTAAAAAAACATAGTTAAAAATCATAAATGAAATTTGGTTGACTCTCTAATTCCATATCAAAACAAAAAAAAAGGTAACATATATTATTTGAAAATAAAGTAAAAAGTACTAGGAATCACAGTAAAAAAACAACTAAAAATATGTGAATATCAAATAAGAAATTTCGTTGACTTTCCTAAAAATACTTGTGTCACTTAAAATGGAACAAAAGGAGTAACATATATTATTTGAAAATGACATAAAAGGTACTATAAATTAACAATTTAAAATATTTTTAAAAAAATACATACAAAAAATTTAGTTGACTCTTCAAATTCCTTTTGTGTCACTTAAATTGAGACAAAAAATTAACATATGTTGGGCCCGCGCTGGCGCGGGCACCTAATATCTAGTATGTATGTATGTATCTATCTATCTATATATATATA
>JAJONR010011809.1:0-15936 GCA_029582245.1 Solanum etuberosum | reverse complement strand
CCATAAATAAAGACTATTTATCCCTCCTCTACATTCAAATGTGTGAATCTGTGATGTATGTTTCTTCTAAGTGTATGTATTTAATATAGATAGACATTCGTATCTATGAATGTATCTAAGTATTGTTATACCATTAGTTGTCTATATACATTGCATGTGCATTAATCTCCTGAAAGTCCAAGTACATGTGTAGGAGATATGCTTAACTGCATTCATATAGTCATGAGTCATGACGATAATCAGAAGATTTTCGAAGTAGTTGCATTAAGCTTACTGTGTTTTCTTGACATTTGAGGAGGAGGGGTCTTAGATCTGGTTCTTGATAAGACTTGTGCTAATACAACTATTACGCAACTCTGCTTTCCATTTGTGTCCAGTACTTCCTCTAAAACTTATATACTTACCTGTTCGTCTGTTTAATTTTTCATTTGGCATGTACAGAAGGGCTGCGTAAGTTGCTGCTAAAGGAGGAACTTGGATAACCATTTCACTCGACCAAAGCTTTCATTTACGCTTGATTCTGCTGCACTAGGTACCAGTATCCTATAAAACAGTGATCTCTTTTAAAGAAAAGTCTTGAGTTCAAATACTACTCTATATAGCTTGAGGAACAGTGATAAATTCACTAGGAGACAAACTCATTCACTCTTGTTCTTCCATGTTCTCGTGAAGTATGACGAAAGCAAAAGAGCTACCGGATCCAGCCCTGACCAGTGAGAAGAAATTGGTAATCCCAGTAGGACCTAGGTTTCAGGCTGTTGTTCCAGATTGGGCCAACTCTCCGAATAAGGGAACTCCAGTTGTAGCAGCAGATGTTGCATTAAGAGCTTCTATTCCATCAATGGAGGAAATGGTATGCAAGTATAAAAAGGAGGAATCTGATACTTCAAAATGGCTTGGTACACTGGTATGGCCAACAGACGACAACCTAGAAAACAAGGAAGTTAACGAGGCATTGGTTGGGAAAGGGAGAAACGAACATTGTTCTTGTAGGTCCCCTGGATCTTTCGAGTGTGTTAAAAGACACATTAAAGAAGAAAGCATGAAGTTGAAGTCTGAACTGGAGACGGCCTTCAATGTCTGGAAGTTTGATGAAATGGGAGGAGAAGTTTCCCAGTTGTGGAACACTAAGGACCAAAAAAAGTTCAGGTCCCTCGTTAAGACGGGTCTGTCTAAAGGCAAAAGCTTCATGAAACCAGCATTAGCATCTTTTCCTTCCAAGAATAGGCAAAGCATCGTCAACTATTACTTCAATGTTCACATTCCTCAGCGTATCAGGTCAAATAGTATAACAATTAACACCGATGATGAAGAGGAAGATGAGGAAGAAGAGGAGGAAGAGGAGGTCACTGCTCCCAAACATTCTCGTAAAAGGAATCGAGCAAAAAAAGGTGCCTGTTCTAGTTCTAAATCTCTGAAGACAAAGTACCTAAGTGGTCGACGATGACAGCAGAAGTATCAATATACATTCTTTTTTAGTTGACATAGAAATGGAATATACAGAGAGAAATGTATGTTGTCTCTCAATCCAGGGAGAGTTTTGGGATGGGGTTCACATTTTATACATAGGTTTTAAAGTCAAGAAAAGGTGACATTTTTTGGATATTGATGCAATGTATTAGGTCTGATAGGATCGCACAACAAAACTATACAGAAATACATTGATCTCTAGATTTGAGAGGATATTGCTTCTTCTGTTAACTTCATAAAGGAACAATATGGCTTCTTACTTCCAGCTCCATACATTGTGTGTTACCTCCCTTCGATTATTTTGTGATTGCCTTATTTTCTTCATTTTTGAAGAGAATCCCTATATTACTGTTACTCGTATTGATAATACCATGATTTGTTATGTATTAGCTATATATAAAGGGTGTTAAAACTACTTCCCCTTTGTGATGATGAAGAATCTGAATTGGACTGCCTGAACTACTTTCATCTTCTACTATAGCCTGCATTTGCCCATCAAGCGATGCTCAATGCCTATCAAACCCATTTCCATTCCCTAAAAGCGATGCTCGATGCGTTAAATGATTACAATTGTACTCAACTTGCTTATACAATATGACTAGAGTATCTAGAGTATATTACTCTTATTTAGAAATGGGACTTGTGGTGTTCGAACATAGCTACATAAATTGTACCAAATGCAATGAAAGTTGTATGACATGAATGGAATGAACAAGGGTAGTAATATACATTATGTGGTGTCATTTTTTTGCCTTAGATCTGCTTGTGCAACTATGTGTCACTTGACAGGCACCTTTAACTCTTTTTTCTCTGTTTTTCTTTCATCTTGTCAAACATATCTCTAGACTCTAGCTTTCATCAGTTTCATTGCCTTTTGACTCATATGTTTTATTAATAATTGGTCGTTAATTAATTTTTCCAGTTGAGTTTCACAGTACTATCATGTTCAATTGATCTTGTTTTATTATTTCATGGAGCTCCAACTTCATATACCTTTTTATGTGGATTTGTTTCTTCTATGTATTTCAACTTTTTTTTTTTACAGAATATTGAAGCTCTAATGATGGATTATTATTCTCTACCAGGATGTCTCTCGAGCTCACTTGACGGGTTGATTAATCCGTTGTCGTTCTACAGTTTACGGTGAGCTTGAATAATATTTCCTTAATGTTTTCTTTTCTGAAGTCATCTAAAACTAATGTATTGAAATGGGAAGAATTTGATGCAACTAACGTATTTGACAATACGCCTACAAGAACTGCTTTTGACGCAACTAACGTATTTGACAATACGCCTTAAAGAACTGTTTTTTAAAACAAGTTTCTAGCTAAAATTTGTATAATTTTCTTCTCAAGTCTTTTTGTATGACTTTTGTGGTGGTAAAGGTGAAAATATTTCAGGCGTGATTACGTTAACAAGATGAATTGTTAAAGGAGTAAGACCTGCGTGAGGCTCATAAGAAAATTCATTTGCTCAAGTTGCAATTACAACCTGAGCATGTTAATTAGCGCCTCTGTTGTGCAACTTAATTTGTAGGTCCAATGTTGTATGTTGTGTGAGAACTCTAAGCTTCTGCTATAAGAAAGTATTTCAATTTGTTAATTTCACCGATGTGGACATTTGCATTTACTTTGAGCGGAAAGAAAAGTCATTGCAAAGATGAGATATTTTGGATTATACTCTTTCAAATAACTTGATCTCCTAATTTAAAATAGGAAAGAATCTAATAATTTTGTATTGATGTGAATTATGGCTTTACAGGTTCTTGAACAAGCAGAGATGATTGAGCTTTTGGTGTGGTTTAACCATATCAACTCCTTTTAAGGAACCAGACAAGAGGGTCGAATGGGTAAGCTTTCTTGGCATGTTGCGTGTCATTCGGACCATTGTCACCACACCCATCACGAATGTGATCACTCCTGTGAAAAGGTGGTTGCTAAATCCGTCGGGTGACTTAGAAATATCATGCATGAGTAAGAAATCTGAAGCTGAAAAGAGGGAAAGTAATAGTTAATACTACAAAAGAATTAGGACGTACACTGAAAGCAAAAGAAGATTTTTAACTCAACTATTAAAACATCTGGTATACAATGAGAGAATTAATATGTGTGCCTTTAGCAATGGCGTAGTTGTCGGCTTTTGTAGCTTTAGGAATAGTTGGATCAATTACTTTGTCAACAACAGGGATGAATTTATCACGATCATATGCTCTAGGATGCTTCTTATTTATATCATCGTATGAAACCATTTCAATTTGTTTCAGAAAATCCGACAAGTACAACTGTGATTGAAGGTTAGAGTACCAAGCATTATAGAGTTTCTAGCGTTACAATATGAGGAATAACCACCTAAAAGAGTAGAAGACAGAGAAGTAGGCTATTTTATAGGAAATAAGAAAATGCACTCCTTTTATTTTTGGTTTCCTTTGATTTTTTTTATTTTCTTTTCTTACATTTGTCTCTTTTATTATGTACTTATAATTTTTTCTTTTAGGTGATTACCCAATTTAGGTCTTAATTCTAGCCTTCACGCTACTGCTCTTTTCAATGCATTTCAACTTTAATCTTTTTGCCTCTTGCTTGATCTATTTTTATAATTTTGCATATGATCATTATTTACAGATGCAAAGATGGAATTTTTAAAAGGAGATAGTATAATCTATATCCTCTATTGGTGTGGTCAGCTGCTTGCTTTGAGCTCTATCTATCCGGCGTCTTTTGAAAAATCATTCTTTTTCTCGAGCGTATTTAACTAATTTCAGTTTGTATGAAGCTTTAGGATCTAAAGATATAGTAATCGCCCTATGTATGAACTTATAATTTGGCATTTTAAGAGTGTTTTTGGTAATGCAACTTGCCATACCCGTTATGTTTCTTAATGAGATATGATGACTTGATTGTTGAGTGCAGGCACTTGATGACAAAGCTGAAAGTCACGAAGATGGAGCATGTTTTCCGTGAACAAAACAGAGTAGCCGACAGACTCTCAAAGGAAGGAGTAAAGAATGCAGCTTTTGACCAGCCTACCATTTTTGAAAATGCACCAACATGGGTGCAGAAGGAAGTGAATGCAGATGTAATAGGAACGAACCTTTTGGCATTTTCCAGGGGTCGGGATGTGACCCAAACTATTAACAATGGACCGTCTATGTCAATGGACAGGGAACCTATTGCTACTGACAACTCTTAATATTTTAATATAAGTAACCCTTTGATCGAAAACTGCCATTTAAACATATATTTTCAAAAAATTCTCGAAGGCTTTTGGTTTCTCACATATATACAATCAACTTCTTCATTGAGAATATGTCATCATATGACTCTTGAAAGGGGAAGAATGCATTTTATTGTTCAATTTCAATTTTGGCTTTTTCTCAGATATCATGATCCTTTGATGTTGAGCCCGTCATCTAGTATATATATATATATATATATATATATATATATATGACTTTTTCTAGCATGTGTCTAATATTAATATAAATAAAAATTGCCTTCATTTATTTTCGGCAAGACTCCATATTGTGTAGTTCATGAATACAAAAATATATATTGAAGCCCGATTAAATTTAGATTTGCGCTGGAAAGTCTCATATTAGGGGGTAAAGTGTTCTCTATCAAAGGTGACTCTATACCCAAGAAAACTCAAATCTAAGACTTCTAATTAAGAATGAAAAAATACTTATCACTCCACCACAATTCTTATCGGTAATACAACAACATATATAACCTTTCATTAGTTTCCTAATACATAATCTAAGAATATGTACTTAAGATATCTTCTCAAACATTTCATCATCAATTTCTGTGAACATGGTCTCTAGTCCATTATGCACATGATAATGATATTATTCATTTAAGATTCTTCATAATGCAACTATCTCATAAAAGAAATACTTCATCAGTGTTGAACCTTGATTTTACTCTTTATTATAAACGCATTTTTTATTAAAAGTTTGTAAATCGTTATAGTTTCATCTACTATAAATCTATCAATTTAGTGTTTCTCTAGCCTAACATTCTCATAATTATCATAGTTAATCTCACTGACATTTATTTAGAGTACAAGATATTTCATTTTTAATTTTTAAGAATTCAAGTTCTCCACAAGTTATTTGAGGTAATTAACTCTGATACCAAATATTATAAATAATGGAGTGTACAAACACTCTATATCAATCATTTTTTTCTTGTATGTAAGAGAAGAAAAGATTTACTTAGTTCATTCAACTAACTTGCATAATATGACAATAAAATATTTATATAAATTTTTTCAGTAATTCTAATCAAGTCGTTGGATATCCTTTAGACTTGTCTCCTTGAAGCATAATTGTTACCAATCATATGTTGATGTATACTCTTTTAACGATTGATATTATTCTTAAAAAATTATATATAAATCTTCACTTTTTAATTTAAATTCTAAGTGTTGACAATGAACTAGTCCAACCCCACTACACGAGACTAGCTGACCGACTAAAGATAGGCTAAAGAACCCCTATTTTTAATGAGCAAGGAAAATGTCAGTCCAACCACACCAAACTAATGAGTTGAATTTGACTGATTTCATGAATCAAACTCATTTTGACGACTCTATTTTAAGATATTTTAGTCAAGAAATGTTTTGTGAATTTTTCATTAATATCTTTTACCTCATTTTTTTTGTATTTTCACGTATACCTTTCCCACCTCAGTTATAAATGAGGGTTTGTACACCTCGAATTCCTCGTGATTCAATCTATATATATCTTTTGCCTCAACTTTTTCGCATTTTCATATATATCTTTTCCTCTACCATGTTATAAATGAGTGTTCCTACACCTCAAATTCCTCGTGATTCAATCTATAAATATCATTTATCTTATTATTTTTTGTATTTCCTTATATAACCTTTTCCCCTACTATAAATGGATGTTCCTACACCTCCGATCCTCCATTGTAAGTTGTGACAACCCAAAAATCACAAAGAATTAGTAAAGGCTTCGCTTGAGTTGATACAAAGATATCCTCCTCTTCTCTTTCTTTCTAAAATCTTATACCTATAAAATAGAATGTTTTTCAAAATTTTCATTCTTCTCATTTACTTTACTCTTTTTTCCTTTTTTTTGGGGGGGGGGGGAAAGGTGGAGATTGGCAAGCAACTTCAACTTGGTCCCATTTTGACAATTGTTGAGAAAACAAAAGGCAAGTGAACTTCCCTTCTTTTGAATTTCAATTCTTTTTCACTAATTATGCTTACTTACATTGATGATATTATTCATTAACTTTAAACATGTATATTTTATACTTGGACTATAGCTTAAAATTGGAATCTTTTAAATTTTAATTAAATTTCCCTAAAAGTAGAATATTTACATTATGTTTTGGTGCATGAAATAAAAATAGAAAATGTGCTACTGTATCAAGAATAAGTTTAGTTTTTTTTTTTTCGTTCAATTTTGGGCCTGAAAAATTGAATCGCGGAAGTAGTTCAAGAACAGTAAAGAGTAGATTTCAGAGAAAACTTGAAAAGATTCAATTTGGGCAAGAGTTTAAAGAACGCGATAAAGAATTAGGGTTTAAAATCTTCATTTTTTGCGCCTTGGAGAAAATAAAAACGATGATTCTAATGAATCAGAGACGCACATACCTGAAAATCTTCTGGAAATCTGATAATTTTCGTATTGATCGGTGAATTACAGCGTCGATTACTTGTTTTCTGATTTGTAAACGTACAAGAAAATCAAGTAATATGTATCTTGATTCAGTTCCTTGGTTTTTTTCGTGCTTAGAATTCGAAATAATGGAGGCGGCGGCAGAGCTGAGATCAGTGGCTTTTGATTGAAAAAAGATTTTCGAGAAAACTTTTAATTGTTTTCGAAAAACTGGAAAAATTGAAGATAATTTCATTGTTTTTTGAAACAAACACCACCTTAATACTAGTTAGAAATGTGTTGATTAAAGAATTTGGAAATGGAGTCCGGATATTGAACGTTGAACGAGACGGTGTTTTCATCAATATAGAGTCTTGATCTTCCCTCTCCTAACTCACTTTAAATTTGTTTGGGATGTACAAATTTGGTTTGAGTTAAAGAGAAGGACCAAGAGCCCTTTATATAGTTTCTGAAGTGTCTCTTTGTGACTGTAAAAGAGTCGCCATAAATAAAACTGTAATCCTTCCTCTACATTCAAATATGTAAATCTGTGATGTATGTTTCTTCTAAGTGTATGTATTTAATATAGATAGACATTCGTAGATTCGTATCTACGAATGTATCTAAGTATTGTTATGACATTAGTTATCTATATACATTGCATCTGCATTAATCTCCCAAAAGTTCAAGTACATGTGTAGGAGATATGCATAAATGCATTCATATAGTCATGAGTCATGAAGGTCGAATTTTGCTAACAGATTAACAGAAGATTTTCGAAGTAGTTGCATTAAGCTTACTGTGTTTTCTTGACATTTGAGGAGGGGGGGTCTTAGATCTGGTTCCTGATGAGACTTGTGCTGATAAAACTGTTGCTCTTTGTTGAATAATCTTTACTATTACGCAACTCTGCTTTCCGTTTGTGTCCAGTCTTACTCATTCGTCTGTTTAACTTCTCATTTTTGGCATGTACAGAAGGGCTGCGTAAGTTGCTGCTAAAGGAGCTTGTACTGCTGTCAAACGGGGAACTTGGATAACCCTTTCACTCGACCAAAGCTTTCATTCACGCTTGATTCTGCTGCACTAGGTACTAGTATCCTATAAAACAGTGATCTCTTTTAAAGAAAAGTCTGAGTTCAAATACTACTCTACATAGCTTGAGGAACAGTGATATATTCACTAGGAGACAAACTCATTCACTCTTGTTCTTCCATGTTCTCATGAAGTATGACGAAAGCAAAAGAACTACCGGATCCATCCCTGACCAGTGAGAATAAAAAAGAATGGTTCATCTATGAAGATCGCGAGAAATTGGTAATCCCAGTAGGACCCAGGTTTCACACTGTTGTGCCAGATTGGGCCAACTCTCCGAATGAGGGAACTCCAGTTGTAGCAGCAGATGTTGCATTAAGAGCTTCTGTTCCATCAAAGAAGGAAATGGTATGCAAGTATAAAGAGGAGGAATCTGATACTTCAAAATGGCTTGGCACACCGGTATGGCCAAGAGCCAACAACCTAGAAAACAAGGAAGATAACGAGGAGTTGGTTGGGAAAGGGAGAAACGAACATTGTTCTTGTAGGTCCCCTGGATCAGTCGAATGTGTTAAAAGACACGTTAAAGAAGAAAGCTTGAAGTTGAGGTTTGAACTGTTGACAGCCTTTACTGCCTGGGAATTTGGTGAGATGGGAGAAGAAGTTTCCAATTTGTGGAATATTAAGGACCAAAAAAAGTTCAGCTCCCTCGTTAAGAAGGGTCTGTCTAAAGGTAAAAGCTTCATGAGACCAGCATTAGAATCTTTTCCTTCCAAGAATAGGCAAAGCATCATCAACTATTACTTCAATGTTCACATTCCTCGGCGTATCAGATCAAATAGTAAAACAATTAACACTGATGATGAAGAGGAGGTCACTGCTCCCAAACATTCTCGTAAAAGGAATCGATCAGAAAAAGGTGTCTCTACTAGTTCTAAATATCTGAAGACAAAGTACCTAAGTGGTCGACGATGACAGCAGAAGTATCAATACACATTCTTTTTTAGTTGACAGACAAATGGAATATACTTGGGATGGGGTTAACACTTTGTACATTGGTTTTAAAGCCAAGAAAAGGTGACATTTTTTGGATATTGATGCAATGTATTGAGGGTCTGATAGGATAGCACAACAAAACTATACATAAATACATTGATCTCTAGATTTGACAGGATATTGCTTCTTCTGTTTCCTTCATAAAGGAACATATGGCTTCATGTATTGTGTGTTATCTCCCTTCTATTATTTTGTGATTGCCTTATTTACTTCACTTTGAAGAGAATCCCTATATTACTTGTAAGAGAATGAAATAATTTTCTTGCGTCCCGTAAATAAAGCAAAAAAATATTATCTCAAGGTTTAATTTAGTTATGCAAACATTATGGGGTGGAAATGGGCTGGTGGATTTGGGGAGAGCATATATTCAAATACAGCTTTTGAAAATGGTAATTAGAAAAGTTACAACTTCTTATATACCTAATTATGAGGAATATTCAAAATCATTTGTAACAAGAGCCAATATCCCCAATTTCCGGTCCACCAACATCGCATGAAAGCTATAAAAAAATTGGGAAAATTTCAGAAATGTCTAGTTATCCGACTTACATTGCAAAAATAGAGTCCAAACTTACATTATAAATTTTTAGTCCAAAATATAAATCGATATATAATATTACACGGCTGGTAGTCCAAAATACAAATCGATATATAATATTACACATCTGGTATACAATAATATACAAATTTTTCATATTTTATTTTTTACAAAAATGTTTTAAAAACTTGATATATACACTAATACACTATTATATATTCACTCATATATATTAATATACAATATTATACATTACTATCACACAAAAAGTTGATTTCATCTTCTTCCTTGAATTCAAGCATCAAATCATCTAAAAAAATTCATATGTAGGCTCCTCAATACGTAGTCGATCTTCTACAACAATACTCACCCGAAATTGAGTTTATTTGCGAAAAATCAATTTTTAAATTTTGAACCTTTGAGCTTCAACAATAGTTGTGTATGGCTTCAACGAAATGCCATAGTACTTCATGGTAACTCCAATAACAACGCTAAAACTATTTTTTATATATAAATATCTCGAAAATCACGGGTCATTATCAATTAGTCAGTTATATATACATATGAGATCATTCATTTCACTCCGAATAAGTAAAGCAAACAAATCGGTTAATTATCGACACCATCATCACTGCAATAGCTACCTTCATCGAAAAAACCACATTCAGTCAACAAGTTAGCTAATAAAATTACATTTGAGAATTTCAAAGATGAGCAGAGAATGAAATGTGAATAAGAGAAAGTGTGTACTTTCAAGTGGCTTACATAATATGACTAGAGTATTTGGGTCAATAATGATGTTTCTCTTTTCATATCTGCTTTAATTTGCGGTACTCGAGTCGAAAATTCCGTAGAAACAACTTTTCTACCTACCTTCACGAAATAAGAATAAAATTTGTATATATTCTACCTTGTCGAGACTCCACTTATAAAATTTCATTGGATATCTTATTGTTATTGTACTCAGCTTGCTTACCTAATATGACTAGAATATCTTGATAAATAAGACTTCATCTAGCTTGTCCTAATCTAATACAATTGTCTTCATTTATTTTCTAGTAATAAGTAATTACATGTTCCGTAGTTCATGAACACAAGAATATATATAATCGAAGAGTATTTATGTACTTTACATGAATCTAACTTAATTTTCAAGACCCTCTTAAAATTAGATTCATCACTCAAAAAAAGATATATAAAGGGTATTAGTTTCTATTGGATAACCATGATTGAGTTTTCTAATTTGAAAAGCTCTAACTTGACTTCTTTCTTAGATTCTTCTTTACCTCATTCATACATGTCTTTCATTTTATTATCAAAGAAAATATTCTTTAAAGCTTGTTCAGTTGATTCTGAGATTCAACTTCTTTAATTTATCTTCATAAACTTGCAAATAACCAATGAACTCTTCTATCTTTAAATAGGGATGGTAGGAGCTTTGCAATGACCCCTTCATCTCTATTTCTTGAATAGCTCCTTTTCCTCATTATAATTATTTATTTATTTTATATTTTCTGTAACAAAATATCTTATTAAATATTTCATTGTCAATTTTTGCGAGCATAATTACTTTTTCAAAAGATTTTACATAAGAAACTACTTCATCAGGGTTGAGCCTATGTTCAACTCCTTATCATAAAATTACTTTTTCAAAAGATTTTACAGTTTTGAAATCATTACAGTTTCGTCTACTAAATCTATGTGTCTTGTCAATTTGGTGGCTTGTCTAGTCCAACCTCCACATAATTATCATAGCTAATCTCACATGCATTTATTTCAATTATAAGATTTTTTATTTTTTATTTTTTAAGAATTTAAGTTCTCCATAAATTACTTAAGGTAATTTAGCTCTGATACTAAATATTAGAGTGTACATATACATGTATCAATCATTTTTTCTTGTATACATGATAAGGAAATATTTGTTTACTTCATTAACCTAACTTGCATAATCATCATATCATATTATATACTAAAAGTGGGAAGCCACAAAAGTAAAAGTTGAAATACTATTTTACCCCTATCTTAATTCAAAATGTTATAAAATCTCTAATCAATTAAATATTAAATAATAATTATATCATATTATATTATATTAAATACTAAAAATGAAAAGGTGTTTTAAAAGGCATTTTAAGAATGTCTCTCCATTCTCTAACATAACTTTTGAGCTTTCTACAGAATTCTAGGTAAACTTTTGGCTTATAAATATCATGTGCATGAGGTAAAATTATTATTGGCAAATACATAAGCTAATTCGCCTTTCAAAGCTCAGAAGAAAAAAGAAACTGATTTCATCAATTACAGAAAATGATTAAGCATGAAGATCGTCGATTAAGGTAGAAGGTTGTAGTGGAGTGTTCTCTTGCTTTCTAAAGGGTTTTGGCTTAGTAATGTCTGTCGTAGTAGTACTTTTATTCTTGTACTGTCTTGCTTTTGCTTTCTACCACCAATTGTTTTTATGGTGTTTCGGTTATTGCACTTTTTTGTTGTTGTTGTTATTGTTTTCGTAATAGTTGTTATATTATATTATATTATATTCTCTTCACTGTCATTTTTCTTTTTCATATTTACTCTGATTTGCTATACTCGACTCAAGTTGAGGGTCTTCTGAATTGTGGTAAGGTATGTGAACACCCTACACTCCCTAGACAGATTTCACGAGATATGTTATTATTATAAAAGAAATAGCTATAAAATCAGACAACAAATTTAAACGTTTGGGCTGAATTGATAAATGTACATCTATTTTGCTTTGTTAGCAAGTTTTGTCGAGAAATCTGTTTATTCATCATGTTTGATCAGTTATTGATAATTTTTAAGATTTCTTTTGTCTTTAAATTTCAATTCTCTTAGTTAATTATGTATTTAGAGTTAGAGGTATTTACATGCATTTACAGTAATCTAGAGCATGAAATTCAATCGGCATATTTCTATATACCATTATGGGGCTATATGATATTGATTTTCTTCACGTATTTATTGTTAGATGGTAACTGTGTTTGTCCTCTTTTTTGAGTTTATTTCTATTCAGCAAATAAATAACTAAAGTAATCAATTACAGTAAACACAATACAAGTTCAAATTTTAAATTCACAAATTTTAAATGGTGTCTCCGTATCATAACAACAAATATTTTCTCAAATGACAAAGCTTTTAAAATACATTTTTGATTTATTATTTTGTTACACAAATTTTAAAATAAAAGCTGAAAATATATATGCAACGCATGTTCCATATATATATATATATGCATGCATGTATGTATGTATGTATGTATGTATGTATGTAAATATGATGCATACTTCGTTATACATAATTTACAAATTATAGAATTTGTCAGTGCAGTTACTTTCCTCTCATGGTCTGTGCCTTTTGTTTTTCCTCTTTAAACTTGTAGCTTCCGAATTCTGAATATGGATAATTTATTGATTCTATATTTATTTTCTATCTATAATCTATATGAATAAAGTTTTACGAATGATGTGTATGTTGTATTTTTCTTCTATTTTTTGTGTGTTTTTTCACTATTAGACTTCACCAATCTAATTTTTATGAATTTTTATCATTATCGTAAGTCTGTATTGTTATTTGGCTCAAATTAGTCATTTGTGACTTTATTGGAAGTGCGTTAACTACTAAACAAAGTTCAAAAATTACTGATAATAGCTTCAACGGAATTGATTTTAAACATTACAATGTGCCCCTCATTTGGTGTTTCTTGACGCACATTAAAAAAATATTACTCACTTCACACGATTTGCATAAAATTTTAATTTTTCTAACAAATCTATAAAAATTCACATGGAACATACGTGCAACGCACGTGTCCAGAGACTAGTATGATAATAGTGTCTAAAAAAATATTTATACAATTTTTTTCTAGCAATCCTATCTAGGTTGTTGGATATCCTTTGAACTTATCTCCTTAAAAGCATAGTTGTTACCAATCAAATGTTGATGTATACCCTTTACTGATTGAAATTATTCTAAAAATTATATACGAATCTTCACTTTTCTATTTAAATTTAATATTTTGACCCATGAATTAGTCCAACTCCACCACACGAGGCCGACAAACTGACCAGGGATAGACTAAAGAGTCTTAGTTTTAAATGGGCGTGAAAAATGCCAGTCCAACCACACCAAACTAATAATTTGACTTGGACTAATTTCACCGGTCAAACTCATTTTGACGACTCTATTTTAAGATATTTTAGTCAAGACATGTTTTCATGAATTTTTCATAAATATCTTTTACCTTAATTTTCTTGTATTTTCACATATACCTTTCCCAACCCTGTTATAAATGAGTATTTCTAAACCTCGAATTCCTCGTGATTTAATATATAAATATCTTTTACCTTAATTTTTTTGCATTTTCATATATATCTTTCCCTCGTGTTATAAACGAGTGTTCCTATACCTCGAATTACTCGTGATTCAATCTATAAATATTGGTTATTTCTTATGTTTCCTTATATAGCATTTTCCCCTAATATAAATGGGTGTTCCTATCCCTCTAATTCTCCATTGTGAGTTGTGAAAACCCAAAAATTACAAAGAGTAAGTAAAGGCTTCACTTGATTTGATACAAAGGTATCCTTCTCTTCTCTATTTCTTTCTTATATCTTACTAGACACAGGTGTCCGTGCGTTGCACGAGCCCAATATTTTAGTATTTTTTTTATTTTAATTTATGTGATATAAGTAAAATTTAGAAAGGTGATTAAATTTTAATATGATTTTTAGATATTTAAGTTGTTAATTACTTTTGTTTGCACAAATGTAATGTGAAGAGGCCCATACTTAAAGCATTTTTCGTATCGATCATTGATTTTTTACTCAAAATAGTTACAAGATACAAATAAATATTACCGAAATTCAAAATAATAAAGCAATAACTATAGAATATGAAATTAAAACTAAAAGTCATAGCTAAATTTTTTTTCATAGTTTCGAAGAAACTATACACTAATTAAATTAAAGTAGAACAAAAGAAATAATTTTTAATTTTCTTTCGAAGCACGCTGAAGCAGACACGTCGACAGACACGTGCTTGCTTCAGCGTGAAGTCTTGAATTTAAAACTAAAGGTCATAGCTAAAACGGATTTCATAATTTCGAAAAAAAATTAAACTAATTAAATTAAAGTAGAACAAAAGAAATAATATTTTTCTTCTATTTTTGTGTGTTTTTTCTCTATTAGACTTCACCAATCTAATTTTTATGAATTTTTTATCATTATGGTAAGTCTGTATTATTATTTGGCTCAAATTAGTCATTTGTGACTTTATTGTAAGTGCGTTAACTACTAAACAAAGTTCAAAAATTACTGATAATAGCTTCAACGGAATTGATTTACCGATGGTAGCTTCAAAGGAATTGATTTTAAACATTACAATGTGCCGCTCATTTGGTGTTACTTGACGCACATTAAAAAAAATATTACTCACTTCACACGATTTGCATAAAATTTTAATTGTTCTAACGAATCTATAAAAAATCACATGGAACACACGTGCAACGCACGTGTCCAGAGGCTAGTATGATAATAGTGTCTAAAATATTTATACAATTTTTTTCTAGCAATCCTATCTAGGTTGTTGGATATCCTTTGGACTTATCTCCTTAAAAACATAGTTGTTACCAATCAACTATTGATGTATACCCTTTTAACGATTGAAATTATTCTTAAAAAATTATATACGAATCTTCACTTTTCTATTTAAATTTAATATTTTGACCCATGAATTAGTCCTACTCCACCACATGAGGCCGACAAACTGACCAGGGATAGACTAAAGAGTCTTATTAAATGGGCGTGGAAAATGTCAGTCCAACCACACCAAACTAATAATTTGCCTTGGATTAATTTCACCGGTCAAACTCATTTTGACGACTCTATTTTAAGATATTTTAGTCAAGACATGTTTCGTGAATTTTTCATAAATATCTTTTACCTTAATTTTCTTGTATTTTCACATATACCTTTCCCACCCCTGTTATAAATGAGTGTTTCTAAACCTCAAATTCCTCGTGATTCAATATATAAATATCTTTTACCTTAATATTTTGCATTTTCATATATATCTTTCCCTCATGTTATAAACGAGTGTTCCTATACCTCGAATTTCTCATGATTTAATCTATAAATATTGGCTATTTCTTATATTTCCTTACATAGCCTTTTCCCCTTACTATAAATGG